>AP027114.1:7655968-7843534 GCA_028142955.1 Pinctada fucata | reverse complement strand
CCGAAAATTTTTTTCCGGCTGGCAAAAGTCTTCCTGCCCCCCCCCCCCCCCATAAAAATAAAATGGTTGCTCCCTAACCGTTCCTTCAGATGTCTCTTTGCAAATTAGCGAATTTCAGACAGATTGTATGATGTTTAAATAGAACCTTTTCTAGATTTTTGTGCCTATGCGTATTAGGTCTCTGGTAGATACAGCTATGTCAACAGTTTGTATTTATATTAATTAATTTTTTGACTTTAAATTGTCTGGCACAAAGGGCCAGCAAAAATTTCCATATCATGCAATGTATCCTTACTTTTGCATGGTCCGGGAAAAAAAAATTGCCGGCCCTTTGGGCCGGAATATTTTTTTCAGCATTTTTCAGAGCCGGGATTTTTTTTTTTGCAAATTCTTCCTGCCCCCTTCCCCCATAAAAAAGGCGAGCTCGTAGCTGTAGAAGCAATTTTCTTGAGAAGAGAAATGGTAATAACAAGTTACGTTCAATATATATATATATAAATACCATGAGGTTCTCGCTGTGAAGGTTCAAATTTGGACCCCCCCCCCCTTCCCTTTTTTCAAAGTTTATTTTGAATTTCCATCATGGCGACATCGTTCAATATAAACAGAACTGTTTTCGAAAAACGAGGAGAGGGAAGAATGTTGGAGAAATTGTTCATCAATTTGTAAATAAACCAACCGAAAATTATGTTCGAATGTTTGCTAGAATTAGAAATTAAACTTGATGTTCAAAATATAGTTATTGAAGTTTAGAAACAGGTTTGTAGGTTAGAAATCGGAATCAAACTACCACTTTTTGTGTGTAAATTCTGGTTTGTAGCTGATCTCTTCTAAATTAATCAACTGTTTTAAAATCAAATTGTGTATATCGAAATGTATTTATGAAATGCATATTCATCATTGCCGTGAAATCGGAATTTGAAAATCTCAACACTGCTTTTCTCGAGTCGGACTCGGACTACCAATTTTAGTGTGCGCCCGATCTGTTGGCGTGAAGGTGTATCGAAATACCCAACTCAAAATTTCGATGCTCATATCTTTTCAACAGTAAGAGATAGGAAAAATCAGAAAGACTAAATAAGACAGATATATGGATAAAAAATAATAATATTGAAATTTTTAGGAAACTTCATAAGCTTAATTTTTGTTTACTATTATAAGCAAAAAAGTGTCTTCCTCCTATGAACTTCTGAATTTGGAAATATGAAGGACGGTGAAGGACGTCATCGTAATAAATCGTTACAGTGTGCATCTAGCATTTCATATCTTGCATGGCTGTCGACTTTTAAAAAGAATGGAAATTGTAGATAGCAAAATACGAGATATTTAAGCTTACAAATAGCAAAACATGAAATTTTCGGTCCTTTTGAGTAATTCGACGCTCCCGTCAAATATTTGAATCTACTATAAAACATGATAAAAAAATAACAGAGACCAAAAATAAAAAAGACCAATCTAGCTTTTACTCCAAACGTAACGTTGGAGAACTTTCATTGTCCTAGCTTACAGGGTTCTTGAGAAATCGCTGATCCAATTTTCCACGGTTACGAAAACAATAGGTCTTCCGACGGAAGTCGGAAGACCTAATAAGGTGAAATTTCAACAACATATCATTTAGTTGTGGTACATCTTAGATTTTAGATAATTATATCGATATGTAAAGGGACAGAAAGGGAGAAACAGACATTATGGGAAGGTATTACCCACCAAAGTAATGGCAGGAAACAACTCAATTTTACAAATTAACGAATACTCTTCAATATTTCCGGCTTCTTTCGCTCGCAAAAATATAAGATAAATCCCTGGTTTTCATCATCAATCTTTTTTTCATCTCCTATAGAATGAATAAATTCTTGAAAACCATCGGCTATCTTTGCTCGCCACCATATATACCCAACAAAAAATGAAACGCACCACTTAGTCTTCATTATATAAAATGTATTATGTCATCTAAAGGTATTCTATTCTTCTCCATCATAAATCGTAGGTATATGAGTGACTTATTCTGTCAAACGCCAAACGAATCCATCTTCATGATCAGGCACAGCGCAGTGATAAAGACACTTGGTTCAAAACGCAATGTCAAAAAAGGACTTTTAAGAATTCCGTTCACATTTTAGAAATGATTAAAGCTACAAAACCTATCCAAACTGCTATATCAGGCATTGCGATTTGTTTTTTTTCAATGGTAATAAACAATTTTCCCTGAATACAAATTCATTTAATTGATTCAAATGACGTCATCAAACAGAAAACATAAATTTGATAAAAATACCCCAAACATCAATTTTTTTGAAAATGAAGTCCGTAGTTTGATATTTCTCGCCCTTAAATGTGTCGCAAAGCACACAATTACCCTACTACAGCTAGAATCTGACCTTTTTACGCAAGCACAGTTTTCAGAAACAATATCTTGATCTTGACAGGTCATTTTTACGTGCATTTTTATTGGTTTTGGACGTTATTTTTAAGCTTTACTGGTATTTCATTTTATTATTTCAATGCAATGGTAGAGATGAATCTGCAACAGATCGATAAGAATGGCTGAAGACAAAGTAAGTGTTCCTTTGGGATCAAAATTGCAAAATACTGATATCCCTTATTGTAAAACATACCCCAATATACGGACAATATCCACTAAGACATTTAATTTTCAGATTTATTGGCTTATTTTGACTACATTTGAATAGAGAAACCAGTATTCATTTATATATTTACTGAAAATTTGCTGAAAGCGATCAAACAACAAAATTTCAGAAGGATACCAAACCTGCGGCCATGCAACAGGAGCTAGAAACAACGCGCTTTATTCAGCATTATCATTGTGATATGTTGCGAAAAAATGATCGAAGCGTGTTTTATCCTCGGTAATTCGAGTGCTGGAAAAAGAAAACTATAGTCAAATGTCTAACTAATTATTTATGATCAATTGAAAAAAATCACTATATGATATGATGTGCGTTTCTTTTTTTGTCGGGTATATATATTTAAGATGTAAAGACGAAAACACACTATTTTGCGTTAGCTTTTTTAATCCTCTAAATCCCCTCCCCACCCATTTAAACATTCTGGAACCGCCAATGTCCACTGAGTTTTGAGCATGTGTTCAGAGACTGCAGGATGCCTACAACCAACCTGTGTTTCCAACGTAAAATTTGAAGAAGAATTTCTTGCTAATTCATTTAATTTTTTTCTAATTTAGAAAAAATAAAACTTTATATTATAAAGATATCCAGTCTCGTTTTGCCGCCGGATCACATAGCATCAAATTTTGATTACTATTGTTCTACTAGGCATGACTGAATTGTACCAAATGTATTGTACAAATATATTGTACAAATATACACTTCATTTCTTCAAAATTTCCTGCTCGCTGCGCTCATCGCCAGAAAATATCCATAAAGAAATATTTCTAAAAGTGAATTGAAAAAAAAAAAAAAAAAATACAATAGCTCTATCGAACCCCCCCCCCCCCCCCGCTTTCTTAAAATATTTTAAAAGTCTTAAAATCCCTCCTGTATTCGCCTACGACAACAAAATTAAGTCGGTGTTCAGAAAGGTATTGTTTCAAAGAATATTTATATGAAACACTTAGCAATCAATATTTATGTCAACTTATAGTTTTAAAGACAGTTTAACACATGTCTATGGCAGATACAGTGACAAAGGGTCAAAATAGGTCAACAGACCGGAAATTTATTTGCAAAGCTTCCAGATATGTGCATTTATGTATTTTGCGTATGCAGGGTTTTGTTTTAAGTACTTCAGTAGCACATTAATATAAGAAAATTGTGGAATTTTAATGAAAATTCATTAAAGGAATAGGACGCGTCTAAAAATAGATTTTATGACGTCACTGATACGCTAAACGCTATCATATATTTTTCAAGAATTAAGATTCTTTGATTTCATGCGAATTTTGTCCAAAAGAAAGTTTTTGTTTGCTTATTTAATTTGAATTACAAAGTTTTAAAATCCCTAAGAGGAATCAAGTACGATAAACGTAATTTGACCCCTATGACCTTTGACCTCTAAATAAACAATGAAGGCACCCCAGAATATTTTGACGACATATCAAGTTTGAAAGTTAAGACTCTATAGTTTCAATTGGTATACAATTTAGCCTTGCACTAAGAATGGAAATTAAATCTAATTTTTTAGGCTCTTGGTCACCCCACTATATAGATTATGCTTTCAAAGAGTGAAATAGCCAAAACTGTTCCCGAAAAGTACATTTTGTGCACCCCCACCCAAAATGAAAATCTAAAAAAAAAAGTACCCAGTACCCTTAATTGTCATCAATGTGATAAGAAGTCATTGTCAGAAGTTACTTTCTTTTACATATTTCTCAACGACAAACTCTGTTCTTCAAAGAAAATTATAAAAGAATACATGTTTTCATTCATCCTGATTCAAAATATTTGGTTGTCATAGTAACGATTTAAAAAAGGGGGAAGGGGGGGGGGATCTCAATAATGTCTAAAGAAGAGGGCGATTTTGAAATAAGTAACACCGAAGATGAAAGTTCTAGATATAGTTATATTTAAAAAGGCGTTTGTAAAAACTTTTTTTTAAAAGTACAACGATCGCCGGGTGTCAGAGATACGTTAATATGAATAAGAGAAATAGAAAAAGTAAACGGAAGCGTTTTTAAACAATTTGACGTTCAAGGTCAATAAGTGGGCGTCACCAACCTTCCTCGTTTTCGATAATGCTTGCACCTATCTGTAAAATGGATATATCTTTGAACAAAGCAGGGTTTAAACTGAATTTCTCTCGCTCAAAGTTTTTAATGGGGAAACTTTATTCGATAACATCGCCGCAAAGTACGAAAGTTGACAAAATTGAAGAAAAATTCTTTTAACAAAAGTTTTTTAGAGAAACTAAACTTAAAATATCTTATCTATGATATCGCTAAAATCTCCAAGAAATACCCTGTTGGATCATTGACTTAAATTTACCTACTGTAAAATCATATATTTTCGTTGGGGACTTTATTTCGTTATTTCGTTATTTTTTTTAAAAACGACGAAATTAAATCCATGACGAAAATTTGCTTTGACTTTGATAGATATACATGTATATATGTAATTGAGATCAGTGCTTACATCCCCCCCCCCCCCCCCCCCCCCCCCCACACACAGTTAGATTCAAAAGAACGTACATACTTTGAATAAATATATGCTATGTCTCGACATTCTGGAAAATAAAGATTCTAGGTGTCCCCGTTCTCGATATATTTCCAATATATCAGGTAGAAAACCCGATAAAAAATATCTCGGCGATTTGCCTTTGATCTGTGATAAGTTGCGTTCTAATCAACGTGTATTTTTCGATCTTTTCTTTGCAACGGGAATTTGAAACGAAATAATGATTATGTCTTGTTAATATGTATATATTTATCGTATAATGCTGTTTTAATTGATTATACAATGCTTAGTTATGTAAGGTTGGAGGGGCAGCTCATTTGGAGCTGCCCATTTAACATGTTGTAGGGGCAGCTCACTTCGAGCTGCCCCACTAGAGTATATAAGGAGCGCGCACCTGGCCAGTGTGTCGCATTACCACATTAGTAGCAGTCGATAGCAGTCAGTTACAGTATGTAGTCGGGTACCTGTAAAGTGCGAAACGAAACAAAAACGAAACGAAACGAAACGAAACAAATCGAAACGAAACGAAACAAATCGAAACGAAACGAAACAAATCGAAACGAAACGAAACAGATCGAAACGAAACGAAACAAAACGAAACGAAACAGATCAAAACGAAACGAAACAGATCGAAACGAAACGAAACAAAACATTAAACTTAAAGAAAATGGGAAAAAAGAGGAAAAATCGCCGAAAACGAATATTTCAAGACAAGATCTTATTGACGGGTCAGGGGGTACGCTCTCCTCCCCGCCTCCCCCCTCCCCGTGGGGGGAAGGGGTCTTGGGTGGTCAAGACAAATGTTTAAACTTTAAAGTGTAAATTGGTGTAATAGCGAAGTTATTTGGGTTATTTCCTTTTTAAATCTTGAAAAAAAGAAATAGACCTGTTTAGATGCAAAACTAAGGTGAGCGAAGCGAGCCTGAAGTATTTAAAAAATGAATTGAAAATTGCGGCGAGCGAAGCGATCAGGAAAATTTTTTAAGGTATGTATAGATGAATTTCGTGGTAGTTTTTAAAATTGAGATTATGTACATGAAGGCATAAGAGCAAGATTATTCATATTAAAAGTAATTTCCTAATTTTTTTTGGTTACTGTTACCCTCCCTATCATATGTTCCTCCTCTCGCTCCCTTTCTTCTCCTCCCGCCCCCTTTTTCCCTTCTCCCGCCCCTTTCTCTCCCCTCCCTTTGTCCCTGTCCATCCCCTCATTATTGCCTTCAACCGTTGGTTCTTGTGGCTGGATGGTTTTTTAAAGAATCAAAGTTGACGATTAAAACATAATATATACGGTATATAGCACAATTGCATTTTAAAGGAGAGTGAATGAGATTAATAACCTAGTCATAGACGGAAAAATATTATTTAGCAGGGAGGAGTCTAGCGCAGAGGAAACAGAACTGTTCCGTTATGTGTATTTGAAAATTTTATCGGAAAAATGAGACCAATTAAAAACTGGGGGGCACATTTCGTTTGAAAAAGGATAAGATTTTTTTTTCCCTGAAATGTGCCCCCACCCCGTTTTATGATCTCATTACGGTGTCATAGCGTGGTTTTCTATCTCCTCCCTTTTATTCCTCTTAGATACATGAATGGCATTTGACATTTACTTTTTTTAATTGTCAACTTTGACTTTTCAAGAAACCCTCTCGGTGCACTAGTTACAAATGTAGAACTCTTGGATTAATGCAATATTACATGCTGATCTTGTCTTGAAATATTCGTTTTCGGCGATTTTTCCTCTTTTTTCCCATTTTTTTTAAGTTTTATGTTTTGTTTCGTTTCGTTTCGATATGTTTCGTTTCGTTTCGATCTGTTTCGTTTCGTTTTGTTTCGTTTCGTTTCGATCTGTTTCGTTTCGTTTCGATTTGTTTCGTTTCGTTTCGATTTGTTTCGTTTCGTTTCGATTTGTTTCGTTTCGTTTCGTTTCGTTTTTGTTTCGTTTCGCACTTTACAGGGACCCTATGTAGTCGCATTGTGTAGATTGTATACATGTACGTAGTGTGTAGAAATGGATTTTATAACATGATCCTGGATTATTATTGGACTTATACTTAATAAAGGAGCTGTTAAGATAAAGGCCGTATTTAGCCCTGAATCTCGTGACTGATTTCTTGCGCATGGCGGATCTTATACAGAAAAACATGAATCATTATTGAAATATAATGTATTTGCAGACCTTTTACATGTTTTACATTATGATAAGGAACTCTTAAGGTTGTAAAATTAAGGTCGAAAGAGGTAGGGGTGCTCGGATTGAAAATCCGATAATATCGACAAAAAACATGTACATTTTTGAATATTTTATCTAAAATGGATAAATATAAGCTAAAAGACATCAAATATGTCTACATTGTGTATCAGAAATAGATTTCAAACGTTCTACCTCCTTTAATCGGTAAATAATGAAATCCGGAACTTAAAATACGGTCTTATTCTTCATTCAATGGCTACAATGTAAGCCTTTTAGCGCGAAATACACATTGACGGAGAAATGAACATCACTCTTGCTTATTTCGTTCCTAATTCTTGTATCTTTCATTCAATCATATTGAGTACACAATGTTTGATGGATAAAAGAGAAAATTAGTCAAATGTGCTATATTTAATGGTCAAAAAGATCGATTCTTAAAAAATGCACCCCCCTTTCCATTTTTAGTTTTTTGCCTCTGGGGTAGTGTTCCCCCCGGAGATACAGAACCCCACTTTGCCAAAAAATTTGTATCATGGATACACATCTCCAGTAAAAGTGGCTTTCTGTATATCCGGGGGGAACAATGTTCAATAAAACTTTTCCGTTTTCTATTGATTTCTATGAGAAAAAGACACGTTTTGACCCCAAAATTAGCCATATTATGCAAAATAGATAAAATATAACTTCATATCCTGATGGGATGCCGTATAGGTATACATTTTACCAAAATTGGTTCTTGAAATTTCAGTTTTCAAAATTCCACTTTTCAGGGCTGATTTTACGCCTTATCTTAACAGCTCCTTAGTGAACTTTATTGCGACTCTTATTTCAATATGGATTATTTGGATTTACTTAGTTTAGTGATATACGTTACTGTGGTTGTCACATCATTGGATGTTGTGACGGAGAATGAGCAGACGACCTGCTCTGTTGAAGAAATGACCGCTCGGTATACTTCTAATGGTAGAAGTAGATTGTTTAAACAACACTTACAATATGCAAGGGTACCAAACAGACTACGCGACAAGTTAGTCGCAGGGTACAATACACACAAGAAAACGCTCGAAAGGCCAAAAACGCTATACTGAGCACATTTTAACTTTGCCACCAAATCGACATAAAAGGAAGGAAAAGAATCCATATATATTATTATACATACTTCTCGTAGCTACAGTAGTAGATGAATCAGTGGGGGTGCAAGAACACACACCATTCTCACATGTATGATGTGAACCATGATGGCAATAGGTATGGCGACATCTGGTATCGCATGTTTCCGAATAAACTGCAACTAAAAGGAAAACAAAATATAACGTTAAAAGCATAAGAGGCCGTCTTTATTTCAAATCGCGTATCGTTACAAAACTACTGGGTTTATGTTTCATCAAGGATGCCCGATTCAGTGTCTGCACAAGGATGGGAATGCCTGGTCAGTATTGGTAATACAATATTCAAACCAGAAACGTCCCGGAATTGAAGGTTTTTATGGTGACCATCTTGGTCTCCAAAGCACATCTCATTCCGCTAGGCGCTTCGTTACAATGTAGTCTTGGACAAAAGGGTTTGCCATTTTTGACACGATACGTGTCGAAACGTTTCCAGGTATTTTACGGTGGTTGCCACCACTTCTTTTTTCTTTTTATGTGTACTTCTTAAATGGACCACATTAAATATATAGATGATTCCTGTTCATACAGATTGTAGTCAAAATTGTTACTTTATACTTTCGTTAAAAATGCATATTTCAAATGAGTTAAAGAAGATCAAAGTATCATAGAAAAGTTTCCTGTTGATATAATCAATTATATGTTTGTACAATAAAGGAAAGACAATAAATAAATAATTTAAGAAATTTCAAGAAAAAATCCAAGTGTTCAATAATTGACCCTTCCGATTGCGGGAAAAGAATGCAAAATTTCGTGACGTCACAATGCTTTTACCATGTGTTCACCTCGGACAAACAAGCTTCGAACCTCGGTCAAACATCGAAATTGCATTGTGACGTCATGGAATTTCTCAAATTTTTCCCGCGTTCGGAAGGGTCAATTCCTCCTTAATAGTGATTTTCTTTGATTTAATTTTATTACAATTTTAGAATGTCTTGTATGAATCGTAAATAATGGATTTTCAGATATACAAACACGCTAATGGTCCGATGTATTGACGGGGAATGTCCATGTGGCAAAAGCCTCCTCTAAAAGGAAAACGTGCAAAATAAAAAAAAAAAAAAATGACATATGGAAAAAAATTATTCAACAGAAAAATTTTACAAAATAAAAATTCCGTTCATCTGCAAGTTTTTGAAATAAATTTTTAAAAAGAACCAAAACCCCATAAAAGAAACAAAACCAAATATAATAATCCATTAAAAGATAAAAAAAAATGAAAAAAAAAAACATTAAAAAGAAAAAATTAACCAGAATACAAACATGTAAAAAGACAAGGAAAAAATAAACAGGAAAAACATATAACCAGAAAATAACTAATAAAGAGAACCGAATTGGAAATCGGAAAAAAATCCTTACTTGCGCACAGCAGTACCAGAGAAAAGACAATAAGAGTCTTCATTGTGGCTCAGTGTGGTCTATACACTTTGTCAAGGCAATAACAACTGGGGCAATCTCTGCTAGAGAAGAGATTTTTATGGAACACGGTTATCTCTTCATGGCATAAAGGTGACAATTTTGGCACAAATATAAGGATTGGTTCACCATTCATTACACGATTAGAGCTAAGATTATATCATGTAACATGCAAATGGATTTTATAGTGCAGGACAAATACTATATGACTTCATAATCAATAAAGTACAACCTTGTCCGAGCACGAGAATTCAGTGTGTTTTCAAAGACCCCGATGTAACTAGAATGTTAGATGTCTTCAAATCAAATAGCATCATTTAAGAACAGATACAATTTCTGCATGGACCAGACATGCACGTTTCGGGTACTTAACCCTCGTCAGTGATCCTCAGTCTAAACGATGTTATATGGCATTAACTTTCCTTTCTCCAAGAGCATTATGTTATTGCTTCAGCCGATAAAGCAGCAAACATTTACAAACTTTATAATTATTTTTCATATTTTGCTTTTGCATTGGTGTGTGCAAACTCAAAATATGCATAATAATTTTTATATTTTTATGAAACAAATCTCACTGGACGTCTCTTTATTAAACATTTTCTCCTTTTACCTGAGGGCGGAAGAACAATGTCAGAACAGCTTACTGAACAGCTTACGACAACCGAATGTTGAGAAGTAGTTCTGATTTAAATTCTGATCTTATTGTACGCAGAACATACAATATACTCTTCCTTTCAAAAATTTTTCAAAAATAATCAAACATAATCAAAATAGATACGTCTTATTTCACCTTGATATCGATTCTTCAATAATTGAATACTAGTTTGGTTGCGAAACGTTATATTACATCGGAGAGATGCGGCTACATATTTCAGCCACCGGCAATAACGCGGAGATTCTATGTATTTTAGAAGGATTTTCTTCCTTTTTATGGAGGAAGTTATGTGATAGGAACTATTCAGTGTTTGCGCAATATTCAGTGGCGGATCCAGCTTTTGAGTTATAGGGGGCGTAAAAAATGGCGAGGAGTCTGAAGACTGAAATTGATTAATGAATTGAATTTGATGCAATTGACAATTATATAAACTAATATTCACTCTTTTTATATGGAGAATGATCGTTTTACCTATGATTTGCAAATTTTAGGGGGGGGGGGGGGGGGCGTACGCCCCCTACGCCTTCCTTGAATCCGCCACTGATATTATTACTTTTCGAGCCGTTTATAGGAAAAGCAGCTCTTTTGACGTAAAGCCTTGGAATTTGTACTTGATCTTGAATATTATTCTACTGACTAACCTATCGGCTGATAGATTTTAAGTATAAATTCAGATTTATCACAGTTACGCCTGCTCAACTCATCTTTGGTAACTTTACCGGATTACATACGATCGTAAGTACGATCGGATTTCAGTATTAATTTTTGAAACTGGGCGCCAGCAAAGTTGTAATTGATCCAACGTAAAGTTACAAAGAGAGATAACCCGAAGAAGAATGTTTGTCTGAATTGAGAGTTTAAACCGCGACTGTGTCTAGTACTCTACGCATGTTTTTCTTCTATATAATATAGAATTCGAAATATTTAAAACAAGTCGAAATTGCAATTTCCTTGCATGTTTTTACATTTTTTTACCGTCAAGAAACGATGTAAACACTTTGCACAAAATGGAATATCCGGTTAGATGTATTTATGCGCTGACAATTGAAATGTGATGCGACTTTGAGTGTCAAATAAAACGCAAGTGCGTCAATGGTTCGGATGGGAAAATGCAAGCCAGAGACATTTAACAGCCAAGTTCGATCAACTTCGGTTGATCGTTTGTTTCTTCAACGCATTCGAAAATTTCTGTTATAAAATTAATTAAAATTTCTGAAACGTGGGTCCTGTAGCATCATATCCCATCCATCCTGCTACATCTTTCGGTACATTTTTGGACATAATAATTTTCACTCTCTTTGGCTATATCACATTGTTCAGATTGAGGATCACTGACGAGGGTTAAGTACCCGAAATGTCCATATCTGGTCCACGATGCAAATTTGTCTGTTCTTAAATGATGCTATTGAATTTGAAGACGTTTAACTCTGGTTACTCGAAATGAAAGTGTAAATATTTACTTGTAAAAAGTATTACTTCGATGGTCTCAGAAAGGCCCTACCTAAAATCCTACCTATGCCGAAACTAATTTTACAACATTAGTAGTGACTGAAAATCACAAATTAGTTCTCTCAAGTTTTGGCATAGACACAAGCACTTTAGACTTAGGCAAAATCGCTAATGGTAATAAATTTCGTACATATAGAAATTTTAAAAAATGATTGGAAACAAGTATTAATACAAAGCTTCTATATGATAGAGAATGAAGGAAAATTTGTAAAATTCCCGCTGTGATTTACTGCCAATAACAGTTGAAATAAAGGAGGGGATCTCCAACAACACCAGGTTGCAGCATCCACAGCAAAACCCCAAAACACCCAGTGCAAAAACACAAACATTTATACTTACCATGATTTAATAATTTCATGATAAAGAAAATAAAAAATAGACACATAGTAAACTCAATTTCTTCAGGGTAGCGCCGCTTAGAATCATTTGTACTGATTCCTCATACCGGGGCCAATATGCGAAACTTTTCCTCTTGTTTTTACATAATACGACGAGGTATTTAAAATAAGCTTTAAGCTTCCTTATTAGTCCTTCTTACTTGAGTACTATACAATCTTTAGAAAGTTACGTTTTTGTATATGGCGTCAAATATTTAAAAAAAAATTTGAACTTCTTTTTAGAGATCCACTCCACTCCTTTCTTATATTTGCAGAAGATATGTAACATATTTCATGTGATATCTGAATATATTTCAACGTTATCAATAAGTACGGCGCGCTTTAATAGTGCCGTCTATATAGTGCACATGTACGGGACTCTTAGGATTGTTCATTAGATTAATAGAATCTATCCCCAGATGTGATCAGGGGACAAGGAAATCCAAACCGAGTGTCAAGGATATGCTTGTACCACGACTAGGCTTGCCGAGTCGTGGACAAAAGCAAATTCTGGAGACGAGGGTTGGATTGCCGTGTCCCTGGTCACATCTGGGGATTGATTTTTTTTCTCTCACTGTCTAAAATAGCTCAAAAATGAGGTTTCTATGTATTGTTTTTCATATTCTTACCGGCAAACGCTGCAATCATGTATGACGTCACAATAATGTTACAGTTAAAAGCACTTCCGGAATGGGCTTATCTCACCCTGCAGGGTGAGACAACATTTGTCCTGACACCTAATGTCCTTCGTGTTTCTATGGAGCTGTCTCAGCATCTCCGTCTGTTTGCCCGATTTTTCTTTTCTCGTGAGAAAGTTATCTTTTATATTTCTTCAAGTACAGCTAGGCCTGAATAATACGGTCGGTCAAGGAAGAAGCGGTAAATGACCGCTTTAGACAGGTAATCACTTTAGAAAGGGTTAGTTTTTGACAGGAAATAAATTGCACCCTCAAACATGTACCGTGTTGCAATTTGGCCAGACCTTTGTTTTTGAGGAAGTAATGATAAATAGATTGTCATGATTCATAGAAAACTAAGAAATAGATTTAAATTTATCTATACGATTATGAATGAAACATACAGCTGTACAATATATGGATTAAATTATGGAAAAAAGAAGTTCATATCAAAAATCGAAGTCTTTCAATGAAACAAACAGGAAATTAAGCATCACAAATATGCATGTATATCATTTCTATGTACACAGTCATGTGTGATAGTATCAAGTCATGCCTCCATTCGGGGGTTCGCGATTGCCTGGTCAATGTAGACTTACACTATTCTGCCATATTCCCCTGGATCTTTCACTCCTGAAATGAGATTGATACTTCTCTTCTTGTGTATTATTCTAAGTGAGCTATCTCGGCCCCTGGACTAAGAAGATATCATGATATTTTACTGATTTTTTTTCTTTGTTGCTACAGACATAAAACTGAAGTTGTAAAGAGACACATTTTGGATGTAATACAGTCATATATAGTTGAGTTTAGTTTTACTTGAAGTATTATAGGCAGACGTGCAGGACAATGACTTATGAAAGTAGGGCCACTTATCTATCGGTGATCAAACACTTGTTAAATTCTTTGACATAGTTAATGTGTTATCTACGAGGGCTGATTGATATGTTGTGAGCTTCGGTTTTCTGGGTTACAGAAGGTATTCTGCTGATGATTATCTAAAAGAAAAACAGTCAATAGCATATACTATGCTTCACTTCTGACACAATTACGGGAAAATATCAAACTTAAGCGCCGCGGAAAGCTCACTAGTTAAAGGTGTGTTCTTCAATCAGGACAATGCTCCTGGTCACAAGTCTGTCACTGCAATGGCTGCCATTCATAATTGTGGCTTTAATTTGATTATATTCACCTGATCTTGCTCCATCAGACTTAACTCTATTCCCAAAACTGAAAGCAGCTATTTCTGGCACCCACTGTTAGTCCGATGATGACGTCCAACTTGCAGTGAATGGCTTTAAGACCACTCAAAATAAGGATTTCTTGAAAAAGTGGTATTGAGACCCTTAAAGACCGGTAGCAAAAGTGTTTGTTATACCCTTGTCAGTATCTCTGTATAAAATCCCCATAGGAAAAATGCCTTTAAATTCGAATATTTGACCAAGCGGTCAATATTTACATCAATATTGGCCCTAGGACAATGTTTTCAAAAAATATTGACCGATAAACGGTACATCGTTTGTGACGTCACGTCATTGATGACGCCATTAGCTCTATCTATTTTTCCGCGCTCTTTCTCTTATAGAAGAAAATGAACGTAAACATACCGGGCTAATCGGATCGTTGCTGCAGTATTCATGTAAGGTATAACAAAACAATTATTGACTGGGAATTCGGGCAATATATGATTTGTTAGACCTTCAGACAAAATATAGCCCTCGGCCTTCGGCCTCGGGCAATATTTTGTCTTCAGGTCCAACAAATCATATAATGCCCTCATTCTCAGTCAATAATTGTATAATAGATACTGATTGGGATTATGTAGAAAAATAATGTAAAATCTCTCATAAAATTCAAATAGAAAACAAAGGAGGGGATCTCCAACAACACCAGGTTGTAGCACCCACAGCAAAACCCCAAAACACCAAATGCAAAAACACAAAGCAGACAAGCACAAAAAGAGACGCGCAAGTTACAAGGAACGTCAACGCACAACACAGAAACATCGAACACAAAGGACTACACATAAACCAACGAGACCAATGGGCAACCGGTGCCGACTTAGGACGGCCATCTGCAACGGAAATAGCAGAGGGTATGGTTATCCTGGAGTACGTGCGCACAACCCTCCCATTTTTCCGATTACCCAGAGGTCTCGAAGAACGTACAATTGTGGTGTAAAACAACCTCCTCACTGTCAGATGACCACACACAAACAAGACCGCAAAACGCAGGGGCCCAAGCAACACAGATGAATATGTAAATAGATATAAAAAGAGGGCCTACGTAATACAATCCGTGCTCTGCCGCCGCGAGCTCATGTATGTTATCACCCGAGGAGTCCGACTGACATTCAGAGAGGACAGGTGGTCGGGGCCCTGTCTTCTCTAAAGAGGTTTGGACAGGGCCCGTCATGGAGTCCCATCGTCACAGTCAGTCAGAGTGCAAGTTTTAAGAATGCGCTTGTACAAGACTGTAGATTGGTCAAGTACCAAGCCTAGTGTCCGTCTGGTGACATTAGGATCATACCCACGGTATAAAAGGCGTTTGATGATTCTGACGCATTTTCGATAATGATGTTGTCTATCTTTGATCCTTCTTATCTTGTTAATAATGTCACTATAAAATGCAGGTTGTGAAATACCCAAAGTTATATACTCTGTTGCATGTATTGGTCCGAATTTCAGAAGACGTTGACAATAATTTTTGTAAAATTTCCAGAAAGTCTTTACTAGTTTGTGAAAGCGAAAATCTTGTCCTAAAAGTTTCTTGGTAATTTGTAAATTTCTACTATGAAAATCCAAAACATCAGTACATGCTCTAGCATACCGGATGAGCTGTGAAATATAGATACCATAGGACGGTAATCTAGGAACATCACCGTCAAGCCAGGGGAAATTTACTATGTTAAATCCAAAATCATCTCTTTTGTCATACACACTTGTATGGATCTCTCCATTAACAATTTTGATATTTAGGTCCAAAAATGGTGTTTCGGTGTTTGAAACGTTTGCCTTGTTTAAAATCAATTCTTATGGATAAATAACATTTTTATATTTCTCAAAAACAGGATTGTCGACAGCAAGAATATCATCCAGGTACCTAGAAGTACCAATGAAACATTTCACATCATCATTTTTTCTTTGTTTTTGAAGATTTTGGATAAATTCCTTTTCATATGTGTATAAAAATAAATCTGCAACAAGAGGCGCACAATTAGTACCCATTGTAATCCCTACAACCTGCTTGTAGAGTTTCTCACCAAATCTTACATAAATATTGTCCAAAAGGAAGGACAAGGCAATACACAGGTCACCACATGTCCATGATTTGTATGATTTGTAATCTGTGGCGGAAAAGAAACCCTTCGATTCAGAAGTACAAATTTAAGTTTTCCCCTCTCGGTCAAAACACCATTTAATGAGTTTGGACAGTCGATCATTTATTTTGTCGTGAGGAAGCGTGGTGTACATATAAGAAAAGTCGTATGAAGATATCGTATTTCTTGATTTCATTTTGTCAATCACATCCCCTGAATTTTTAATAGACCAAAAGAGGTTTATGCCATTTCTGTTCATGACAGTTTCACAGTATTTTGCCACGTGTTCCTTTATAACCGTGAGTGCTGACGTCAGATTTCTAGACAAAATTGTTGTTGAGCAGTTGCTAGAATTAGCAATGTATCGAAACTTGTAATGACAAATATGGATAATGACCATATCCCTGTTTACAGCACAAAATCGATAACCAAGAAAATCAGAAACCGAAGGCATACAAAATCAGGATAAAACAGGAACCAAAGCAAACAAACAAAAACCTCCACCATATGAAAAGAAGCGAACTCCCGATATGAGAGTGAGACCAGGTGCCCAGGAAGAGTAAGCATCTCCTGCTTGCATGCAACACCCGTCGCTTCAATTCGGTAGAACTGTCACATCCGGTTACTTCCATTTTGGAAGATGTAGAGTACAATCTTTGGTTGGATGGTTCAAATGGTCTATGACAGAATATCATCCACCATTATGGAAAGTGGGACATCATAGTGTATGACGAGTTCCCCATATCGACCGTAGAACTTCCTCAGTGACGATGTTAGTCGGTCACAAACATATCCCTGACTGAGAAGCTTATCTGAAAGACGCCTAGCTCTCAGAACAAAATCCGTATATTTGGTACTTGCTCTGGCATAGCATATCAACTGAGATATGAACACGCCATAAGCAGGCGATGAAGGGATGTTGCTACTTAGAAAAGGAAAGTTTGTAATGCTGAAATTGAA
This sequence comes from Pinctada fucata, assembly GCA_028142955.1. Lineage (NCBI taxonomy): Eukaryota > Metazoa > Mollusca > Bivalvia > Pterioida > Pteriidae > Pinctada > Pinctada fucata. Next base: position 7,826,111 of record AP027114.1, on the reverse strand, counting down.
GTCGTCACGTTTGTCATAGAGTGAGGTGTTCATGTGACCATCAGTGTCGTAGGACAACATTATGTCCAAATAGGATGCTGAATTATTTGTCTCTGTAGTTTCTTTGACTTCAAGCTCCGAAGGATAGATACTGCTCAGGTAATCCGCGAATTTTGGATTATTAATGGACAACACATCGTCTATGTATCTGTAAGTGAAGTTGAAGTCAGAAGCTAAGTATCTTTTCCCTTCAGAGACCAAAGATTGAATGAATTCAGCTTCGTACGAGTAAAGGAAAATGTCGGCAAGGAGTGGGGCACAATTGGTCCCCATTGGAATTCCGACAATTTGCTGGAAGACCTTTCCTCCAAACACCACAAAAATGTTGTCGATCAGAAAATTTAACATCTGAATAATGTCTGTTTCAGTGTACTTATTTTCAGAATCGGACTTTTCTTTTACAAAGTAGGTTTTGTCATAGTTTACAACAATAAATTTGTATTTGCGATTACCGTTCTTACTTGTAAACGCATTACTTATAATTTTTGCGAGTCTTTCTTTCAGTCAGAAGCTAAGTATCTTTTCCCTTCAGAGACCAAAGATTGAATGAATTCAGCTTCGTACGAGTAAAGGAAAATGTCGGCAAGGAGTGAAGCACAATTGGTCCCCATTGGAATTCCGACAATTTGCTGGAAGACCTTTCCTCCAAACACCACAAAAATGTTGTCGATCAGAAAATTTAACATCTGAATAATGTCTGTTTCAGTGTACTTATTATCAGAATCGGACTTTTCTTTTACAAAGTAGGTTTTGTCATAGTTTACAACAATAAATTTGTATTTGCGATTACCGTTCTTACTTGTAAACGCATTGCTTGTAATTTTTGCGAGTCTTTCTTTCAATTTAGAATGTGGAATTGTAGTGTAAATTGTCGAAAAATCAAAGGCTTTGATCGAATGGACTCTACTAAAATGAGTGGATTTCAGATGTTCTAAAAGTTCCTTCGAATTCTTTAAAATCCACATCTGGTTGATACCACTGCGAGAATATACTGTCGAACAATATTTTTGAAGCCCAGATTTGAATTCAGATAAAACTTTGGTGAGTTAGATCGATACAGATTTGGAGACTTGTGAAGTTTTGTTATACAGTATATTGTAGGGAGATCCAATTTAGAAATAGGGATGTTAAAAGAAGAAATTTCACTGTTATGTTTGTTCAAAATATTGGGAACACTTTCGTTGCTTTCGATATAAGTTTTAGTAGAGGAAAGTTCCGAAACTAATGTTGATATGTAGTAGCGTTTTCAAATAATTATAGTGTTGTTGGCTGCTTTGTCTGCAGGCGCGAAGACATATTTTTCATGTAAATTACGTAACTTGGATTTGAAATATCTTTCAGATTTAGAAATTGGATTTTCAAAAAGTTGAGGATTTTTGTGGTAGTTATCTATTCGAATATCGGTAATATCCAAAATGAGGTTTTTCCAGTCATTCAGAGCATGCGATTCGACTCCTTCCGATTTACACCATCGTTTGGTATAGTTATCTAAAGCTTCCTTTAGCACTTCGCGACATTTAATAAAATCTATCTTGGATGGGATTCTATACTTAGGTCCTTTCTTAAGAAGACCACGGAGCTGCCTATCTTGGATAATTGAAAAGTCACCTGTAATAATATGACCAGCTGGTTTATATAGATATGCAGACGTTGCACATTCTCAAGAAGCAGGACATGATTCAAGTATTTTAGGATCTTGTGTAACTTTGTTGTAGTTAAAAACGAAATTTCGAATAGGTCTCTTATATTTGTAACAAATAAGAGGAGGTTCTAAATTTTCAAAATATTGAGGAATGGCACTTTGTACGCGATGATCCCGAAAAATATTAGAGATGTTCAGAAGATCAAACCCTTTGTTAATAAATGGAATTTTTATGAATCGTCTTTTAGGGGAGGTGTTTTTAACCAAAGGATATAGTTTATTTTGTGCGAATGCAACAATGATATTTAGCCTGAATCAATCAGTGTTTCTTAAGAATGCAACCAGTGCTTCATCCAAGATAGATTTTAATTGAACTGCTGGAACTGAAGAGAGAGCATGTAGCAGTTCATGTCTGCCGCCGTTGCGTGCAATGATCAGTAGATCTTTGAGGGTACGATGTACTCTAGCACTTTTTCTGAGTATTTTGTTTCTCCTTTTACCGTGAGACCTATGCTTCCTTTTAGTGTTAGGGCGGATTGAAAAAAAAACATTAATATTTGAAGAGGTCGAAGAAATGTTTCCTTGTCCATAAATCTGATCGTTTAGACCAATGGGGTACGCAGTTTGTAGTTTGGTTATCCAGGCAAGTTCAGCTTGTAAGCGGCGTTTTTTAATTTCAGTTTTACTTTGATTTTTAAGTTTTTGGGATGACTGAACTGGAGTAATTGTTATGTCCGAAATTGAATGATTGTATTTAACGAAGTGATTATATAGGAAATTTCTTTGTTTTTTCTGACGCGAGTTTCTTATCTGATAAGAATGACTTCGAAAACGAGATTTTAAGGCCTGGCCTGTTTCCCCTACATATTGGGCGCAACATCCCTTGGCGTGTCATGTAATGACATAGATGGCTCACAACATACATGTATGAATCAGCCCTCATAAGTCAACTTCTACTTCGTGTCTTGACTAAGTTGTATCCTTACAATGAGACTTTTTATATAAGTAACACTCTCCGGATGATTTCACGCATAAGCTCGCTTCAGTTGACAGAGCACTGATTATTTGTTAATATGGTAGAGTTCCAACTCTATATCTTCCGAAGAAAATTTCAAACCAATTTATTATGCACCAGACATATGTTTCGGATATTAAATCCTCATCCGTGATGCTTCCATTCAGTGACTTTAAGAAACAGCCAAAATTAATTTTAGTAACGCCCTCTAGTTATAGTTTTTGAATTAAATTTGTGCAACTTTTGCAGAGAGTGCGCGACTCCAAATGCCTTGTAGGGTCGATACATGTAGGGTTTCCTGTAGGGTTGTAGCACGCCCTATGCTTTTTATATCAATTTACATATTCATCTATGTGCTACTTTGGCCCCTGTGTTTTGCTCTCTTGTTATGTGGTCATCTAACAGTAAGGTGTTCACTTGGCAACCGGGAAGTTTTGAGGGTTGTGCGTTCGTAATCCGGATGAATATACCAGTTCCTAAAGTGGCAAATGACAGTCCTAGGTATACACCAATTGGTCCCGTTGGTTTATATGAACAAGTGGTTACCGTAGAAACCAATTTTAATGTATAAGACATGTGTTTCGGTTAGTAAGTCCTCATCAATGGTACTTAAGGTATACATTGGGTAATGAAAAATGATTGAGGCACTCAATGATAGAAACCTGATATCAATAACAAATCAATAACAAAGTCAATGCAAAGTAAAAATTAATGGAAAATGTTTTATTAATCGGATCATGAAGAAATAAGTTACTTTTAGAGTTATTGGCCCTTACAGTTTACATTGAACTCAATGAGAAAAAGACAATTCATTTCTTGGCAATTTTAGCAAAAACAAATGGCAGCAAATATCGTTTGATGTAAACTTTCTACCGATGGTACGTCTTCAAATTCACTGCTTCGTTTAAGAACAGATAAATTTGCAGCATGGACTAGACATGCACATTTCGGGTACTTAACTTTCGTCAGTGATGTATTTTATCACATTTCGCTGAAAAATCAAGTGAGCCATTGTTATAGCGCGTCGTCCGTCCGGCGTAAACTTTAAACATTTTCGACATCTCCTCTTCAACCGCTGCAGAGAATTTCACGACACTTCACAGAAAGCATGTACTCAATGCCCTCTACCAAGTTTGTGTTTTTCGAGCCGATCGGAAATCAAAGATGGCCGCCACAGGCTCTGATTGGCTGACACATTTTCGACTTCTCCTCTGAAACAGCTGCACAGAATTTCATAAAAATTCACAGGAAGCAAGTACTCAATGCCCTCTACCAAGTTTGTGTTTTTTTTTTGCCGATCGGTCAACAAATATGGACGCCGAGGGCTCTGATTGGCCGACACATTTTCGACATCTCCTCTGCAACCACTGCATAGAATTTCATGAAACTTTACAGGAAGGAAGTACTCAAGGTCCTCTACCAAGTTTGTGTTTTTCGTGCCGATCGGTCAACAAATATGGCCGCCACAGGCTCTGATTGGCTGACACATTTTCGACATCTCCTCTGCAACCGCTACACAGAATTTCATGAAACTTTTCAGGAAGGAAGTAATCAAGGTCCTCTACCAAGTTTGTGTTTTTCGTGCCGATTGGTCAACAAATATGGCCGCCGAAGGGCTCTGATTGGCTGATACATTTTGGACATTTCCTCTGCAACCGCTGCACAGAATTTCATGAAACTTTACAGGAAGGAAGTACTCCAGGTCTTCTATCAAGTTTGTGTTTTTTGTGCCGATCGTTCAACAAATATGGCTGCCGAGGGCTCTGATTGGCTGCAACATTTTCGACATCTTATCTGCAACCGCTGCACAGAATTTCATGAAACTTTACACGAAGGAAGTATTCAAGGTCCTGCAACAAGTTTGTGTTTTTTGTGCCGATCGGTCAACTAATATGACCGCCGAGGGCTCTGATTTGCTAACACATTTTCAACATCTTCTCTGCAAAAAAAACACTAAGCAGAATTTCATGAAACTTTACAGGAAGAAAGTACTCAAGGTCCTCTACCAAGATTGTGTATTTTGTGCTGATCGGTCAACAAATATGGCCGCCGAGGACTCTGATTGGCTAACACATTTTCGAAATCTCCTTTGCAACCATTGCACAGAATTTCACGAAACCTTGCATCAAGCAAGTACTCAAGGTTCTGTGCCAAGTTTGTGTTTTTCTTGTCGATAGGTCAACAAATATGGCTGTCAAGGCTTTGATCTGTAGAAGTATTTTTGTGACTTTTAACCCTTTGTCTGCAACTCAGGTGATCGATGTGGCCCCCTTGGGCCTCTTGTTAATCCAGGGAAGACAACTCCTTCACATGACCATATTCAAGATATTTCTTATTTCGATTTCTACTTAATTCGTACAAAAGGTTTTAAAATATAATATGACACAGAAAGGTATCAAATTATGAATGCACCTACAAATGTAATTTCAATGTTTTGGTATAATTTATTTCATTGCCCATTGGATACCTTAATATCAAAGTTATTTTCAGACAAGGCCAGATTTATTTTAGTGGCGCCCTCTCGTTTGATTTTTGAATTTTGTTGCCTTTTGTGTTCAGTTGTGTTCAGTGTGTAGTGTGTAGCGTTTTTGTATTGTATTTGCTGTTTTTTCTTTTGTGTCTATGCTTGTGCTTTCTCTTCTGCTATGATTTCACAAAGAGGTGTTTCCATGTTTCACTTAGGGACTGCAAACGAATCTTGTTGGAGATCCCCCTCGTTTGATCCTTATAAAACATCAAACACTCAGTATATTTCTTTTTCTTTAAAATGTTCATAAAATAAGTAAAATTAGTAATAAGTGAATGGGACGGCATGACCGCTTTTGTCTTTATTTTCTTCTTTTCAACCCAGTAACTGGACAAATACCTTTTTAATTCAATTAAGCTAATTACAAAATTTTTAATTTCCGACTTCACAGATGTAAATGCTTCAATCTCATCAGATGCATATTTCTTTGCTCCACTTATAGGGCAAATACATCAATGAGATAAAACAAAGGAGGGGATCTCCAACAACACCAGGTTGCAGCACCCAAAGCAAAACCCCAAAACACCCAATGCAAAAACATAGAGCAGACAAGTACGGAACGAGACGCAAAGGGACAAGGAACGTCAACGCACATCACAGAAACATCAAGCACAAAGGACTACAAATAAACCAACGAGACCAATGGGCAACCGGTGCCGACTTAGGACGGCCATCTGCCACGAAAATAGCAGATGGTGTGGTTATCCTGGATTACGTGCGCAAAACCCTTTCACCTTTCTCAGGTCTCGAAGAACGTACAATTGTGGTGTAAAAAACCTCCTCACTGTCAGATGACCACACACAAACAAGACCGCAGATCGCAGGGGCCTTAGCAACACAGATTAATATGTAAATAGATATCAAAAGAGGGCGTACCTGATACAATCCGTGCTCTGCCGCCGCGAGCTCATGTATGTTTTCACCCGAGGGGTCCGACTGACATTCAGAGAGGACAGGTGGTCGGGGCCCTGTCTTCTTCAAAGAGGTTTGGACAGGGCCTGTCATGGAGTCCCGTCGTCACAGTCAGTCAGAGTGCAAGCTACAAGAATGCGCTGTTACAAGACTGCAGATTGGTCAAGTACCAAGCCTAGTGTCCGTCTGGTGTTATTAAGGTCATATCCACGGTATAAAAGGCGTTTGATAATTCTGACGCATTTTCGGTAGTCATGTTGTCTATTTTTATATTACAGGATGTATTCAGCACAACGTATTGCATACATTTCTTAGGACGACGTAAACATTTAAAAGCAGAGTAACTACCAAATACATGTATACACATTTTGATCTGAGGGCTAGGCTACTCTTGAATAAGCTTCTCAGTCAGGGATGCGTTTGTGACACTGAAGAACTTCTACGGTCGATACGTGGAAATTGCCATACACTATCATAGTGACGTCCAATTGTCCAGAAAGGTAAATTATGTTCTGTCTTAGACAATTTGAACTATTCCAACACAGAACATATTGGACATTTTCCATGCTCGCGGACTTCGGACTTCGGGCATTGCTTTTCGAAGGGACTTTGTCAGAAATGCAAAATTTAAATTCTATTCCAATAAACTAAGAGTACTCTGCGTGAAGAATTTGGGTTCTGTAGCATCATATCCCACCCATCCTGCTACATCTTTCGGTAGATTTGTTGACATAATACTTTTCACCCTCTTTGGCCATATTGCATTGTTTAGATTAAGGATCAATGACGAGGGTTGAGTATCCGAAACGTGCATGTCTGGTACATGCTGCAAATTTATCCGTTTATAAATGATGCTATTGAATTTGAAGACGTTTAACATTTATTCGTTTTCATTTGTATAAATGCATATTTTAAGTTGTCCATTGTTATTTCGTCCATCTGCATCCTAATTTAACGTATCTAATCGCGCCTGATTTCTTTTATATGACCCCTAAAGTGCGAAGTCCGGAGTGCAAAGTCGGTAGTGCGTTAACTTGAAAAATGTCCAGTACTTGTAACATCCTTAGAGGAATTAACCGGATGTGACATGTCTGTCGAATTGAAGCGACAGGTGTTGCATGCAAGCAGAGGATGCTGACTTTTCCTGGGCAAGTGGTCCCGCTCCCTTATTGGGAGTTAGCTTCTTTTCAGATGGTGGGAGTTTTAATCGTTTGCTTCGCTTTCTCTGTTATTATGATTTTCTATGCACTTCGGTTAATTCGAATTTTAAATTTTGATCCCTATATTGGAATATGGTTCTTGTCCATATTTGTCATTATTGTTCGAATCATTCCAGACTATCTCTAATAACATGTGAATTACCATAAAATTATTTCAGATCTTCATTTGTTATTGCCCAATCCTTTCATTTTGCTCGTGTTGTAGTGTGAAAGTTGTGTGACTTTCTAGTTTCACTCATGAGTATGTATACATTACAGAGCAGGCACTTTGAATAGAAAATTGAAGTGTTCCAATTAATTACCTTCTTGAATGAAATTACAAACCAATTTTATTTCACTAGGCATGTGTTTCGGATAGTAAATAATCAGCAGTGGTGCTTTAACCGAAAGTGATTTTCTGACACAGCAAAATCTATTTTTGAATTAGTAGTTCCGTCTAGTTTGCTTTTTCGAATTTAAATTAGTGCATTTAATTAAGAAATAAATGCCCGAGAGTCCTCAGCCAATCACATTTATTACCGAGCCGCGTCAGCGGCGAGGTGATACATGTGATTGGCAGAGGACGCGAGGGCATTCTGAGACAATAGAGCCCGGCTTCTCATTTTTTTTCTTTCTGTTCTAATAATGACCAAACTTAGACCTTTTGATGAAAGTATTTAAACAAGAAATTTACAACTGTTACAATATCTATTTCAAACAACAACAATTTTTAACAACACAACAGATTCACACCTGCAGCATATCAATTTTTCAGTCCACAGTCGGAGACATTGGTAGAAACGTCAATTCTTGTGCAGATTTATGGCAATGTTTAAATTTCCCCCGGCATTTATGTTCGCATTTTGTAACAGTGAATCAAGTTTATTTGTACGCGTGACCGTTTTGGATTCCACGTCGACGTCTTTCTGAACGCAGACATTGTGTTCAGATTCCACCGAAGCAAGGATGTTGCTGTACTCTTTGCGTTGCGCAGACGCCGGTGCTTGTACGTAAGACTGAAGACTCTTTTCGTTCCTGTGTCCTGAAATACTCATAATTCCATGAGCGCTAACACCGGCATGGTGTAACTTTGTTACGAGAAGAGAGGAGATCTCCAACCAGACCCCGTTGCAGCATCAACAGCAAAACACCAGATGCAAAAACACAAAAGACGAGTACAGCACGAGACGGAAAAGAGACACACGACATGTAAACATCAAACACAAAAGACTACACATAAACCGACGAGACTAATGGGCAACCGGTGCCGACTTTGGACGGCCATTTGTCACGCAAGTAGCAAATGGTGTGGTTATCCTGGATTACGTGCGCACAACCCTCTCACTTCTCCAATTACCCAGAGGTCTCGAAGAACGTACAATTGTGGTGTAAAACAACCTCCTCACTGTAAGAGTGTCACACGAATACAGTAGTTTGTGTAAATTGTATTCAGACCGGCTTTATCTGAAATTACTTTCATAAAGGTTGCTAGCTTGTTTTTTTCCAACATGTACATTGTCATACCATGCTTCGTCCTCGTGTTTAAATAGTGCTTTTGGTCTTTGTAAAAAATCTGTTACACTTGGGATTTAACTTTGCCACAAACAATTGAAATGACTGTACCGGACAATTGCTCAAACATGTTGCGTACATCCTTGGATTTTTTTTTTTATATTTTCTTTGCTTTCAATTCCATGATGCGTCTTGTCAGCTTCGTTATAACACATATGTACGTAACTATCGCCACTTTCGTCCACTTTTACTTCAAAGGCATTTTTTGTAAATGTGATCAACCCTCTCTACCCCGTCTTCCCAAATGAAGTGAAAGTTCAAACCAAACTTTTAACTGTAGGCTGATCAGATTATCATCACTCAATGCACCGGAACTATAACATTTCTGTACATCCGCCTCCGGAATCGCTTGTTTGTGTTGCGTTTTATCTTAACCATCCTTTTTCATTTCTTTGGCCATTCCAAGTAAAGCGTGATTAGAAGTCATAACTTACTTGTCTTTCATAATGTTAATTTTCTTCGTTAAACAGAGTCGGCAAGAGATGTACATTGGTCTCTCTTTCAATTTATGTTATGTTGCTATTTTTCATGTTTCCGGTGTAGATGTTCAGATTATGTGTAGGCCAAATTCCTTTAGGCCAACAACTATTAGTCTCGATGACCCCTGCTTTTTGTTGAAGTTAATGTGTCTAATGCTTGGTGTATATATTGTTGTGCTATCTGTTGTGGTCATTGCAAAGTGGTATTGCTTGATGTAGATCTTGTGCATTCGAAAATTTCTGTTATCCAAATTTCTTGAAATTTCTAAAACGTAGGTCCTGTAGCATCATATCCAACTCATCCTGCTACGTTTTTGTACCTTTTTTGACGTAATAACTTTCACACTCTTTTGACGAATTACATTATTTAGATTGAGGATCACTTACGAGGATTTAGTACCAGAAACGTGCATGTCTGGTCCATGCTGCAAATCTATCTGTTCTTAAATGATGCTATAGAATTTGAAGACGTTTAACATTATGTTCATAGAATAATTAATTGTCTGGGTGCTAATATCAAATATGCCATTTTCGTGATAGATTTAATCAACTAAGTATGTTCTAGTTTTGCTTGATAGAAAAACATTCAATTACAGGCTGTTATGAAAGATAAATAGGTTCTTTTACGAGTGACGGAAATTTCGTATAGACGTAATATTTCTGTCACAAGTTTAGTCTGACTCAGTATCAGGTGAAAGAATATATTTCTTCCTCAATGAAACATGAGGAAAAAGGTGAATTCAAACAACGTTTCATGCCATATTTTCTGAAGACGTTACCTTGGCGTCACAATAAGATTAACTTTTATCAATGGTCAATACGTAGCCTTTGAGACAACTTACGTGTTTTACACGAGCAAAACTGGAGATGAAACATAGGTTCTTTTTTCAGGATCTCAAAATCTTGCAAACCAAGGTATTGCATGTTTGAAGAATTTGAGATCCCGAAAAACCCAACTGGTTCTACATGATTTTTATACACCTCAATAGAACCTAACCATCTGTTTAGGACTTTGTAGCACCTGGTTTCACTTCGTAATATTATCTATTCTTGAATTTGAAGACATTTAACATTATTTCGGGGTTCGCAACTGTTCCAATCGAAATTCTAATGATTTTGCCTTTCCTTCCCGTTTTGTGACTAAATAACTGATGGACTCTTCAATGTTTATAATAGCAGACCATGAAACGACCTTCTGACAGCTGAAATGTGAAAGGATAGATTTGTTACTCTGCTGTAGCAAAAACATTACCCAACTGCAAGACAAGAAAACAAAGAAGGGACGAGAGAGATCAAACTCTTCATACCTAAGACGAAATCAAAACACTTTACACAAAAGTCTTCAAATAAACCAGCGAGGATAATAATAGGTTACCGGTGATGATCATTCTATCTACGTGCGTTGGTCTAAAATATCAGGAGATATGGCACTTCGAGTATCCTTACCAACTAAAATCTGTACTTCAAAAATTGTGCTCAGTGACCATATAAAGACGCCATTTTCTAAATAACTGCCAGGATTCAAAATGTCTGCCCTCACTTTTCTTAACACCCAGGTGGCGTACATCAACAATACCAAGAGCAACTTCGCGCCTCTCGTTTGCACTCGAAAAACACCCAAGCCCAAGAAACCCCCCATTTTAAATTATTATCAATTTCCGCTTCTCATTTATTTTCTCCATATTCTCTTTCTTTTCCACTTATCATTTTATTTATCTATGTACAATTTACATATGTGTTGATATATTTATACATTTGTATGTGCATTTATTATATTTCTTATCTATAAATCAACATTTTTCATTTTTTTTATTGAAATTGTCAGTAGTATATTTTTGCATACATTCTGCGCCCTCTCACTATGGCTTTGTCATAATTCTTATTTAAGATAAAAGAAAGAACCGTCACTTGGACGATAAAAATCCATAGGGATCAATGATAGAATATGTGGCCATGTTTAGCACGCTACGCACCATGAACATCGACAGAGAGTGGGTCTGGATGGCTAGAAAAAAAGTTCACGATTTTCATGGAATTGCTTCGTATTTTCTTAAGAATATTGTTCACATAAAAATCAATACAAAATATATCAATCATCAATACTACAATTATAGAATAAACCTTTAAGAGATGATACATAAAGTCAAGAAGATGCATGCTGAACAAAAACATACATAATGAAAAAAGTATATACAATGTGAAGTATTTCTATACGTATTATGATATGCCATCACATCAAAGGTGGATTTTGGTATTGTTCAATCAAAATATTAACGATTGCTTTTATAAAAAATGATGAAGACGACGTCAAAAGTTTATAAACATGTGTATCTTAAACATTTAAACTCAGTGAATTGTTAGCTCACATATGAAGTAAATATGACTGACGCACCAGTCATCATGCCAAGTGTATTCTGTCTCCGAGTAGGCTGGGTAGTCCCTACTAATAGCTTTCTGGAATCGTAAACAATGGTCAAGTCCTGCATTGTTATTTGGTTCAAACACCCAAAATCCATGGTATCTCTTACCCCACTTCGTAAAGGCGTGGTCCGTAATGCGACTTCCGTCTGACCACATCCACCTCCCCTCTACAGCTAAATCATTACCACCCAGCCAGAATCCGTATGTCGTATCATCTAGTATTGAAAAATTAGTTATTTTAAGAAGTATTTGAGAGAACACAATTCATTTTAATTGTCATAAACAATAGGGAGGGTACTCCGTGGAGTTATCCCTCTAATTTGCATTGCATGTAAGGTGGAACCAAACGACACTTCATACAATTGTTTAAAGCCATTTCCCGTTTTGTTACCACATTGGTAAACATCATGCTGTATATCAAAATGTTTGTTAAGTTCTGAAGAACACAAGTACTTTAAGAGTTTAAATATTAAATATCCGTCTCAAACATGATATTAATCAAATAAATTCTGTACAAAATCCTATAGATTATACAGATTCTATGATTAACCATGTACAATAAAGCAGTGACTTCAGATGTTAGATAATTCCGCTATCTTTATATTCACTTTTTGGATTTCCTCACTATCTACTTTCGTCCTCGAGCCTCGCTGATGATTCATTATTTGTTAAAATGCGCATATACTGCACAAAATTATTACGATAGAGCATATTTTTCAATATGATAATTCTTCAAAAGGGACAATTACGGCGTTATGTACTAAAAGCATTTTTACGTGTAACAAATCTTTATTGACAACATAAATACATGTATGTGTATATGAATACAGCATTAGCATGCCCTGCATTGTTGTATAAATAATTATTTATTCCTATTTGATTTTCTAAAATAGAATATATGAACGCTTTAGATTTCTATGCAAAATCAATAAGATTTACCAAATTTTCATGAGGTTTTTGTTTTTGTTTGCTTTGGTTCCTGTTTTATCCTTATTTTGTATGCCTTCGGTTTCTGATTTTCTGAATTATCGATTTTGTACTGTAGACAGGGATATGGTCATTATCCATATTTGTCATTCAATACTTTAACTTATTCTTAGTGTATTTCTTGGGATTTTAACTGATTTTCTGACATACAACATGATGTATAACGTTTTTGTTACCAATGGTACTCTTGGTAACCGGAAAAGTGTGAGATTTGTGCGCACGTAATCCGGATAATCATCATTTAATACTGGCGTAGCAGATGGCCATCCTGCAACGGCAAAGGTTTCCCAATGGTCCTGTTTATGTGTAGTCTATGTTTGATGTTTTTATGTTGTGTGTTGGTGTTTCATATCCTTTTTGTATCTCTTTCTGTGAGTGTCTACTCTGTGTTGGTTTATGTGTTGTCTTTTGTGTTTCATGTTTCTATGGTGTGAGTTGGTCTCGTTGAATTATTTGTGGTCTTTTGTGTTTCATGTTTTTATGGTGTGAGTTGGTCTCGTTGGTTTATTTGTGGTCTTTTGTGTTTCATAATTCTAAGGTGTTAGTTGGTCTTGTTGGTTTATGTGTTGTCTTTTGTGTTTCATGTTTCTATGGTGTGAGTTGGTCTCGTTGGTTTATTTGTGGTCTTTTGTGTTTCATGTTTTTATGGTGTGAGTTGGTCTCGTTGGTTTATTTGTGGTCTTTTGTGTTTCATAATTCTATGGTGTTAGTTGGTCTCGTTGGTTTATTTGTGGTCTTTTGTGTTTCATAATTCTATGGTGTTAGTTGGTCTCGTTGGTTTATTTGTGGTCTTTTGTGTTTCATAATTCTATGGTGTTAGTTGGTCTCGTTGGTTTATTTGTGGTCTTTTGTGTTTCATAATTCTATGGTGTTAGTTGGTCTTGTTGGTTTATTTGTGGTCTTTTGTGTTTCATAATTCTATGGTGTTAGTTGGTCTTGTTGGTTTATTTGTGGTCTTTTGTGTTTCATAATTCTATGGTGTTAGTTGGTCTCGTTGGTTTATTTGTGGTCTTTTGTGTTTCATAATTCTATGGTGTTAGTTGGTCTTGTTGGTTTATTTGTGGTCTTTTGTGTTTCATAATTCTATGGTGTTAGTTGGTCTTGTTGGTTTATTTGTGGTCTTTTGTGTTTCATAATTCTATGGTGTTAGTTGGTCTTGTTGGTTTATTTGTGGTCTTTTGTGTTTCATAATTCTATGGTGTTAGTTAGTCTTGTTGGTTTATTTGTGGTCTTTTGTGTTTCATAATTCTATGGTGTTAGTTGGTCTTGTTGGTTTATTTGTGGTCTTTTGTGTTTCATAATTCTATGGTGTTAGTTGGTCTTGTTGGTTTATTTGTGGTCTTTTGTGTTTCATAATTCTATGGTGTTAGTTGGTCTTGTTGGTTTATTTGTGGTCTTTTGTGTTTCATAATTCTATGGTGTTAGTTGGTCTTGTTGGTTTATTTGTGGTCTTTTGTGTTTCATAATTCTATGGTGTTAGTTGGTCTCGTTGGTTTATTTGTGGTCTTTTGTGTTTCATAATTCTATGGTGTTAGTTGGTCTTGTTGGTTTATTTGTGGTCTTTTGTGTTTCATAATTCTATGGTGTTAGTTGGTCTTGTTGGTTTATTTGTGGTCTTTTGTGTTTCATAATTCTATGGTGTTAGTTGGTCTTGTTGGTTTATTTGTGGTCTTTTGTGTTTCATAATTCTATGGTGTTAGTTGGTCTTGTTGGTTTATTTGTGGTCTTTTGTGTTTCATAATTCTATCGTGTTAGTTGGTCTTGCTGGTTTATTTGTGGTCTTTTGTGTTTCATAATTCTATGGTGTTAGTTGGTCTTGTTGGTTTATTTGTGGTCTTTTGTGTTTCATAATTCTATGGTGTGAGTTGGTCTTGTTGGTTTATTTGTGGTCTTTTGTGTTTCATAATTCTATGGTGTTAGTTGGTCTTGTTGGTTTATTTGTGGTCTTTTGTGTTTCATAATTCTATGGTGTTAGTTGGTCTTGTTGGTTTATTTGTGGTCTTTTGTGTTTCATAATTCTATGGTGTTAGTTGGTCTTGTTGGTTTATTTGTTGTCTTTTGTGTTTCATGTTTCTATGGTGTGAGTTGGTCTCGTTGGTTTATTTGTGATCTTTTGTGTTTCATGTTTTTATGGTGTGAGTTGGTCTCGTTGGTTTATTTGTGGTCTTTTGTGTGTTTCATAATTCTATGGTGTTAGTTGGTCTTGTTGGTTTATTTGTGGTCTTTTGTGTTTCATAATTCTATGGTGTTAGTTGGTCTTGTTGGTTTATTTGTGGTCTTTTGTGTTTCATAATTCTATGGTGTTAGTTGGTCTTGTTGGTTTATTTGTGGTCTTTTGTGTTTCATAATTCTATGGTGTTAGTTGGTCTTGTTGGTTTATTTGTGGTCTTTTGTGTTTCATAATTCTATGGTGTTAGTTGGTCTTGTTGGTTTATTTGTGGTCTTTTGTGTTTCATAATTCTATGGTGTTAGTTGGTCTTGTTGGTTTATTTGTGGTCTTTTGTGTTTCATAATTCTATGGTGTTAGTTGGTCTTGTTGGTTTATTTGTGGTCTTTTGTGTTTCATAATTCTATGGTGTTAGTTGGTCTCGTTGGTTTATTTGTGGTCTTTTGTGTTTCATAATTCTATGGTGTTAGTTGGTCTTGTTGGTTTATTTGTGGTCTTTTGTGTTTCATAATTCTATGGTGTTAGTTGGTCTTGTTGGTTTATTTGTGGTCTTTTGTGTTTCATAATTCTATGGTGTTAGTTGGTCTTGCTGGTTTATTTGTGGTCTTTTGTGTTTCATAATTCTATGGTATTAGTTGGTCTTGTTGGTTTATTTGTGGTCTTTTGTGTTTCATAATTCTATGGTGTTAGTTGGTCTTGTTGGTTTATTTGTGGTCTTTTGTGTTTCATAATTCTATGGTGTTAGTTGGTCTTGTTGGTTTATTTGTGGTCTTTTGTGTTTCATAATTCTATGGTGTTAGTTGGTCTTGTTGGTTTATTTGTGGTCTTTTGTGTTTCAAAATTCTATGGTGTTAGTTGGTCTTGTTGGTTTATTTGTGGTCTTTTGTGTTTCATAATTCTATGGTGTTAGTTGGTCTTGTTGGTTTATTTGTGGTCTTTTGTGTTTCATAATTCTATGGTGTTAGTTGGTCTTGTTGGTTTATTTGTGGTCTTTTGTGTTTCATAATTCTATGGTGTTAGTTGGTCTAGTTGGTTTATTTGTGGTCTTTTGTGTTTCATAATTCTATGGTGTTAGTTGGTCTTGTTGGTTTATTTGTGGTCTTTTGTGTTTCATAATTCTATGGTGTTAGTTGGTCTTGTTGGTTTATTTGAGGTCTTTTGTGTTTCATAATTCTATGGTGTTAGTTGGTCTTGTTGGTTTATTTGTGGTCTTTTGTGTTTCATAATTCTATGGTGTTAGTTGGTCTTGTTGGTTTATTTGTGGTCTTTTGTGTTTCATAATTCTATGGTGTTAGTTGGTCTTGTTGGTTTATTTGTGGTCTTTTGTGTTTCATAATTCTATGGTGTTAGTTGGTCTTGTTGGTTTATTTGTGGTCTTTTGTGTTTCATGTTTTTATGGTGTGAGTTGGTCTCGTTGGTTTATTTGTGGTCTTTTGTGTTTCGTAATTCTATGGTGTTAGTTGGTCTTGTTGGTTTATTTGTAGTCTTTTGTTTTTCATAATTCTATGGTGTTAGTTGGTCTTGTTGGTTTATTTGTGGTCTTTTGTGTTTCATAATTCTATGGTGTTAGTTGGTCTTGTTGGTTTATTTGTTGTCTTTTGTGTTTCATGTTTCTATGGTGTGAGTTGGTCTCGTTGGTTTATTTGTGGTCTTTTGTGTTTCATGTTTTTATGGTGTGAGTTGGTCTCGTTGGTTTATTTGTGGTCTTTTGTGTTTCATAATTCTATGGTGTTAGTTGGTCTTGTTGGTTTATTTGTGGTCTTTTGTGTTTCATAATTCTATGGTGTTAGTTGGTCTTGCTGGTTTATTTGTGGTCTTTTGTGTTTCATAATTCTATGGTGTTAGTTGGTCTTGTTGGTTTATTTGTGGTCTTTTGTGTTTCATAATTCTATGGTGTTAGTTGGTCTTGTTGGTTTATTTGTGGTCTTTTGTGTTTCATAATTCTATGGTGTTAGTTGGTCTTGTTGGTTTATTTGTGGTCTTTTGTGTTTCATAATTCTATGGTGTTAGTTGGTCTTGTTGGTTTATTTGTGGTCTTTTGTGTTTCATAATTCCATGGTGTTAGATGGTCTTGTTGGTTTATTTGTGGTCTTTTGTGTTTCATAATTCTATGGTGTTAGTTGGTCTTGCTGGTTTATTTGTGGTCTTTTGTGTTTCATAATTCCATGGTGTTAGTTGGTCTTGTTGGTTTATTTGTGGTCTTTTGTGTTTCATAATTCTATGGTGTTAGTTGGTCTTGTTGGTTTATTTGTGGTCCTTTGTGTTTCATAATTCTATGGTGTTAGTTGGTCTTGTTGGTTTATTTGTGGTCTTTTGTGTTTCATAATTCTATGGTGTTAGTTGGTCTTGTTGGTTTATTTGTGGTCTTTTGTGTTTCATAATTCTATGGTGTTAGTTGGTCTTGTTGGTTTATTTGTGGTCTTTTGTGTTTCATAATTCTATGGTGTTAGTTGGTCTTGTTGGTTTATTTGTTGTCTTTTGTGTTTCATGTTTCTATGGTGTGAGTTGGTCTCGTTGGTTTATTTGTGGTCTTTTGTGTTTCATGTTTTTATGGTGTGAGTTGGTCTCGTTGGTTTATTTGTGGTCTTTTGTGTTTCATAATTCTATGGTGTTAGTTGGTCTTGTTGGTTTATTTGTGGTCTTTTGTGTTTCATAATTCTATGGTGTTAGTTGGTCTTGTTGGTTTATTTGTGGTCTTTTGTGTTTCATAATTCTATGGTGTTAGTTGGTCTAGTTGGTTTATTTGTGGTCTTTTGTGTTTCATAATTCTATGGTGTTAGTTGGTCTTGTTGGTTTATTTGTGGTCTTTTGTGTTTCATAATTCTATGGTGTTAGTTGGTCTTGTTGGTTTATTTGTGGTCTTTTTTGTTTCATAATTCTATGGTGTTAGTTGGTCTTGTTGGTTTATTTGTGGTCTTTTGTGTTTCATAATTCTATGGTGTTAGTTGGTCTTGTTGGTTTATTTGTGGTCTTTTGTGTTTCATGTTTTTATGGTGTGAGTTGGTCTCGTTGGTTTATTTGTGGTCTTTTGTGTTTCATAATTCTATGGTGTTAGTTGGTCTTGTTGGTTTATTTGTGGTCTTTTGTGTTTCATAATTCTATGGTGTTAGTTGGTCTTGTTGGTTTATTTGTGGTCTTTTGTGTTTCATAATTCTATGGTGTTAGTTGGTCTTGTTGGTTTATTTGTGGTCTTTTGTGTTTCATAATTCTATGGTGTTAGTTGGTCTTGTTGGTTTATTTGTTGTCTTTTGTGTTTCATGTTTCTATGGTGTGAGTTGGTCTCGTTGGTTTATTTGTGGTCTTTTGTGTTTCATGTTTTTATGGTGTGAGTTGGTCTCGTTGGTTTCATAATTCTATGGTGTTAGTTGGTCTTGTTGGTTTATTTGTGGTCTTTTGTGTTTCATAATTCTATGGTGTTAGTTGGTCTTGTTGGTTTATTTGTGGTCTTTTGTGTTTCATAATTCTATGGTGTTAGTTGGTCTTGTTGGTTTATTTGTTGTCTTTTGTGTTTCATGTTTCTATGGTGTGAGTTGGTCTCGTTGGTTTATTTGTGGTCTTTTGTGTTTCATGTTTTTATGGTGTGAGTTGGTCTCGTTGGTTTATTTGTGGTCTTTTGTGTTTCATAATTCTATGGTGTTAGTTGGTCTTGTTGGTTTATTTGTGGTCTTTTGTGTTTCATAATTCTATGGTGTTAGTTGGTCTTGTTGGTTTATTTGTGGTCTTTTGTGTTTCATAATTCTATGGTGTTAGTTGGTCTTGTTGGTTTATTTGTGGTCTTTTGTGTTTCATAATTCTATGATGTTAGTTGGTCTAGTTGGTTTATTTGTGGTCTTTTGTGTTTCATAATTCTATGGTGTTAGTTGGTCTTGTTGGTTTATTTGTGGTCTTTTGTGTTTCATAATTCTATGGTGTTAGTTGGTCTTGTTGGTTTATTTGTGGTCTTTTGTGTTTCATAATTCTATGGTGTTAGTTGGTCTTGCTGGTTTATTTGTGGTCTTTTGTGTTTCATAATTCTATGGTGTTAGTTGGTCTTGTTGGTTTATTTGTGGTCTTTTGTGTTTCATAATTCTATGGTGTTAGTTGGTCTTGTTGGTTTATTTGTGGTCTTTTTTGTTTCATAATTCTATGGTGTTAGTTGGTCTTGTTGGTTTATTTGTGGTCTTTTGTGTTTCATAATTCTATGGTGTTAGTTGGTCTTGTTGGTTTATTTGTGGTCTTTTGTGTTTCATGTTTTTATGGTGTGAGTTGGTCTCGTTGGTTTATTTGTGGTCTTTTGTGTTTCATAATTCTATGGTGTTAGTTGGTCTTGTTGGTTTATTTGTGGTCTTTTGTGTTTCATAATTCTATGGTGTTAGTTGGTCTTGTTGGTTTATTTGTGGTCTTTTGTGTTTCATAATTCTATGGTGTTAGTTGGTCTTGTTGGTTTATTTGTGGTCTTTTGTGTTTCATAATTCTATGGTGTTAGTTGGTCTTGTTGGTTTATTTGTTGTCTTTTGTGTTTCATGTTTCTATGGTGTGAGTTGGTCTCGTTGGTTTATTTGTGGTCTTTTGTGTTTCATGTTTTTATGGTGTGAGTTGGTCTCGTTGGTTTCATAATTCTATGGTGTTAGTTGGTCTTGTTGGTTTATTTGTGGTCTTTTGTGTTTCATAATTCTATGGTGTTAGTTGGTCTTGTTGGTTTATTTGTGGTCTTTTGTGTTTCATAATTCTATGGTGTTAGTTGGTCTTGTTGGTTTATTTGTGGTCTTTTGTGTTTCATAATTCTATGGTGTTAGTTGGTCTTGTTGGTTTATTTGTGGTCTTTTGTGTTTCATAATTCTATGGTGTTAGTTGGTCTTGTTGGTTTATTTGTGGTCTTTTGTGTTTCATAATTCTATGGTGTTAGTTGGTCTTGTTGGTTTATTTGTGGTCTTTTGTGTTTCATAAATCTATGGTGTTAGTTGGTCTAGTTGGTTTATTTGTGGTCTTTTGTGTTTCATAATTCTATGGTGTTAGTTGGTCTAGTTGGTTTATTTGTGGTCTTTTGTGTTTCATAATTCTATGGTGTTAGTTGGTCTTGTTGGTTTATTTGTGGTCTTTTGTGTTTCATAATTCTATGGTGTTAGTTGGTCTTGTTGGTTTATTTGTGGTCTTTTGTGTTTCATAATTCTATGGTGTTAGTTGGTCTTGTTGGTTTATTTGTGGTCTTTTGTGTTTCATAATTCTATGGTGTTAGTTGGTCTTGTTGGTTTATTTGTGGTCTTTTGTGTTTCATAATTCTATGGTGTTAGTTGGTCTTGTTGGTTTATTTGTGGTCTTTTGTGTTTCATAATTCTATGGTGTTAGTTGGTCTTGTTGGTTTATTTGTGGTCTTTTGTGTTTCATAATTCTATGGTGTTAGTTGGTCTCGTTGGTTTATTTGTGGTCTTTTGTGTTTCATAATTCTATGGTGTTAGTTGGTCTTGTTGGTTTATTTGTGGTCTTTTGTGTTTCATAATTCTATGGTGTTAGTTGGTCTTGTTGGTTTATTTGTGGTCTTTTGTGTTTCATAATTCTATGGTGTTAGTTGGTCTTGTTGGTTTATTTGTGGTCTTTTGTGTTTCATAATTCTATGGTGTTAGTTAGTCTTGTTGGTTTATTTGTGGTCTTTTGTGTTTCATAATTCTATGGTGTTAGTTGGTCTTGTTGGTTTATTTGTGGTCTTTTGTGTTTCATAATTCTATGGTGTTAGTTGGTCTTGTTGGTTTATTTGTGGTCTTTTGTGTTTCATAATTCTATGGTGTTAGTTGGTCTTGTTGGTTTATTTGTGGTCTTTTGTGTTTCATAATTCTATGGTGTTAGTTGGTCTTGTTGGTTTATTTGTGGTCTTTTGTGTTTCATAATTCTATGGTGTTAGTTGGTCTCGTTGGTTTATTTGTGGTCTTTTGTGTTTCATAATTCTATGGTGTTAGTTGGTCTTGTTGGTTTATTTGTGGTCTTTTGTGTTTCATAATTCTATGGTGTTAGTTGGTCTTGTTGGTTTATTTGTGGTCTTTTGTGTTTCATGTTTTTATGGTGTGAGTTGGTCTCGTTGGTTTATTTGTGGTCTTTTGTGTGTTTCATAATTCTATGGTGTTAGTTGGTCTTGTTGGTTTATTTGTGGTCTTTTGTGTTTCATAATTCTATGGTGTTAGTTGGTCTTGTTGGTTTATTTGTGGTCTTTTGTGTTTCATAATTCTATGGTGTTAGTTGGTCTTGTTGGTTTATTTGTGGTCTTTTGTGTTTCATAATTCTATGGTGTGAGTTGGTCTTGTTGGTTTATTTGTGGTCTTTTGTGTTTCATAATTCTATGGTGTTAGTTGGTCTTGTTGGTTTATTTGTGGTCTTTTGTGTTTCATAATTCTATGGTGTTAGTTGGTCTTGTTGGTTTATTTGTGGTCTTTTGTGTTTCATAATTCTATGGTGTTAGTTGGTCTTGTTGGTTTATTTGTTGTCTTTTGTGTTTCATGTTTCTATGGTGTGAGTTGGTCTCGTTGGTTTATTTGTGGTCTTTTGTGTTTCATGTTTTTATGGTGTGAGTTGGTCTCGTTGGTTTATTTGTGGTCTTTTGTGTGTTTCATAATTCTATGGTGTTAGTTGGTCTTGTTGGTTTATTTGTGGTCTTTTGTGTTTCATAATTCTATGGTGTTAGTTGGTCTTGTTGGTTTATTTGTGGTCTTTTGTGTTTCATAATTCTATGGTGTTAGTTGGTCTTGTTGGTTTATTTGTGGTCTTTTGTGTTTCATAATTCTATGGTGTTAGTTGGTCTTGTTGGTTTATTTGTGGTCTTTTGTGTTTCATAATTCTATGGTGTTAGTTGGTCTTGTTGGTTTATTTGTGGTCTTTTGTGTTTCATAATTCTATGGTGTTAGTTGGTCTTGTTGGTTTATTTGTGGTCTTTTGTGTTTCATAATTCTATGGTGTTAGTTGGTCTTGTTGGTTTATTTGTGGTCTTTTGTGTTTCATAATTCTATGGTGTTAGTTGGTCTCGTTGGTTTATTTGTGGTCTTTTGTGTTTCATAATTCTATGGTGTTAGTTGGTCTTGTTGGTTTATTTGTGGTCTTTTGTGTTTCATAATTCTATGGTGTTAGTTGGTCTTGTTGGTTTATTTGTGGTCTTTTGTGTTTCATAATTCTATGGTGTTAGTTGGTCTTGCTGGTTTATTTGTGGTCTTTTGTGTTTCATAATTCTATGGTATTAGTTGGTCTTGTTGGTTTATTTGTGGTCTTTTGTGTTTCATAATTCTATGGTGTTAGTTGGTCTTGTTGGTTTATTTGTGGTCTTTTGTGTTTCATAATTCTATGGTGTTAGTTGGTCTTGTTGGTTTATTTGTGGTCTTTTGTGTTTCATAATTCTATGGTGTTAGTTGGTCTTGTTGGTTTATTTGTGGTCTTTTGTGTTTCATAATTCTATGGTGTTAGTTGGTCTTGTTGGTTTATTTGTGGTCTTTTGTGTTTCATAATTCTATGGTGTTAGTTGGTCTTGTTGGTTTATTTGTGGTCTTTTGTGTTTCATAATTCTATGGTGTTAGTTGGTCTTGTTGGTTTATTTGTGGTCTTTTGTGTTTCATAATTCTATGGTGTTAGTTGGTCTTGCTGGTTTATTTGTGGTCTTTTGTGTTTCATAATTCTATGGTGTTAGTTGGTCTTGTTGGTTTATTTGTGGTCTTTTGTGTTTCATAATTCTATGGTGTTAGTTGGTCTTGTTGGTTTATTTGTGGTCTTTTGTGTTTCATAATTCTATGGTGTTAGTTGGTCTAGTTGGTTTATTTTTGGTCTTTTGTGTTTCATAATTCTATGGTGTTAGTTGGTCTTGTTGGTTTATTTGTGGTCTTTTGTGTTTCATAATTCTATGGTGTTAGTTGGTCTTGTTGGTTTATTTGAGGTCTTTTGTGTTTCATAATTCTATGGTGTTAGTTGGTCTTGTTGGTTTATTTGTGGTCTTTTGTGTTTCATAATTCTATGGTGTTAGTTGGTCTTGTTGGTTTATTTGTGGTCTTTTGTGTTTCATAATTCTATGGTGTTAGTTGGTCTTGTTGGTTTATTTGTGGTCTTTTGTGTTTCATAATTCTATGGTGTTAGTTGGTCTTGTTGGTTTATTTGTGGTCTTTTGTGTTTCATGTTTTTATGGTGTGAGTTGGTCTCGTTGGTTTATTTGTGGTCTTTTGTGTTTCGTAATTCTATGGTGTTAGTTGGTCTTGTTGGTTTATTTGTAGTCTTTTGTTTTTCATAATTCTATGGTGTTAGTTGGTCTCGTTGGTTTATTTGTGGTCTTTTGTGTTTCGTAATTCTATGGTGTTAGTTGGTCTTGTTGGTTTATTTGTGGTCTTTTGTGTTTCATAATTCTATGGTGTTAGTTGGTCTTGTTGGTTTATTTGTGGTCTTTTGTGTTTCATGTTTTTATGGTGTGAGTTGGTCTCGTTGGTTTATTTGTGGTCTTTTGTGTGTTTCATAATTCTATGGTGTTAGTTGGTCTTGTTGGTTTATTTGTGGTCTTTTGTGTTTCATAATTCTATGGTGTTAGTTGGTCTTGTTGGTTTATTTGTGGTCTTTTGTGTTTCATAATTCTATGGTGTTAGTTGGTCTTGTTGGTTTATTTGTGGTCTTTTGTGTTTCATAATTCTATGGTGTGAGTTGGTCTTGTTGGTTTATTTGTGGTCTTTTGTGTTTCATAATTCTATGGTGTTAGTTGGTCTTGTTGGTTTATTTGTGGTCTTTTGTGTTTCATAATTCTATGGTGTTAGTTGGTCTTGTTGGTTTATTTGTGGTCTTTTGTGTTTCATAATTCTATGGTGTTAGTTGGTCTTGTTGGTTTATTTGTTGTCTTTTGTGTTTCATGTTTCTATGGTGTGAGTTGGTCTCGTTGGTTTATTTGTGGTCTTTTGTGTTTCATGTTTTTATGGTGTGAGTTGGTCTCGTTGGTTTATTTGTGGTCTTTTGTGTGTTTCATAATTCTATGGTGTTAGTTGGTCTTGTTGGTTTATTTGTGGTCTTTTGTGTTTCATAATTCTATGGTGTTAGTTGGTCTTGTTGGTTTATTTGTGGTCTTTTGTGTTTCATAATTCTATGGTGTTAGTTGGTCTTGTTGGTTTATTTGTGGTCTTTTGTGTTTCATAATTCTATGGTGTTAGTTGGTCTTGTTGGTTTATTTGTGGTCTTTTGTGTTTCATAATTCTATGGTGTTAGTTGGTCTTGTTGGTTTATTTGTGGTCTTTTGTGTTTCATAATTCTATGGTGTTAGTTGGTCTTGTTGGTTTATTTGTGGTCTTTTGTGTTTCATAATTCTATGGTGTTAGTTGGTCTTGTTGGTTTATTTGTTGTCTTTTGTGTTTCATGTTTCTATGGTGTGAGTTGGTCTCGTTGGTTTATTTGTGGTCTTTTGTGTTTCATGTTTTTATGGTGTGAGTTGGTCTCGTTGGTTTATTTGTGGTCTTTTGTGTGTTTCATAATTCTATGGTGTTAGTTGGTCTTGTTGGTTTATTTGTGGTCTTTTGTGTTTCATAATTCTATGGTGTTAGTTGGTCTTGTTGGTTTATTTGTGGTCTTTTGTGTTTCATAATTCTATGGTGTTAGTTGGTCTTGTTGGTTTATTTGTGGTCTTTTGTGTTTCATAATTCTATGGTGTTAGTTGGTCTTGTTGGTTTATTTGTGGTCTTTTGTGTTTCATAATTCTATGGTGTTAGTTGGTCTTGTTGGTTTATTTGTGGTCTTTTGTGTTTCATAATTCTATGGTGTTAGTTGGTCTTGTTGGTTTATTTGTGGTCTTTTGTGTTTCATAATTCTATGGTGTTAGTTGGTCTTGTTGGTTTATTTGTGGTCTTTTGTGTTTCATAATTCTATGGTGTTAGTTGGTCTCGTTGGTTTATTTGTGGTCTTTTGTGTTTCATAATTCTATGGTGTTAGTTGGTCTTGTTGGTTTATTTGTGGTCTTTTGTGTTTCATAATTCTATGGTGTTAGTTGGTCTTGTTGGTTTATTTGTGGTCTTTTGTGTTTCATAATTCTATGGTGTTAGTTGGTCTTGCTGGTTTATTTTTGGTCTTTTGTGTTTCATAATTCTATGGTGTTAGTTGGTCTTGTTGGTTTATTTGTGGTCTTTTGTGTTTCATAATTCTATGGTGTTAGTTGGTCTTGTTGGTTTATTTGAGGTCTTTTGTGTTTCATAATTCTATGGTGTTAGTTGGTCTTGTTGGTTTATTTGTGGTCTTTTGTGTTTCATAATTCTATGGTGTTAGTTGGTCTTGTTGGTTTATTTGTGGTCTTTTGTGTTTCATAATTCTATGGTGTTAGTTGGTCTTGTTGGTTTATTTGTGGTCTTTTGTGTTTCATAATTCTATGGTGTTAGTTGGTCTTGTTGGTTTATTTGTGGTCTTTTGTGTTTCATAATTCTATGGTGTTAGTTGGTCTTGTTGGTTTATTTGTGGTCTTTTGTGTTTCATAATTCTATGGTGTTAGTTGGTCTTGTTGGTTTATTTGTGGTCTTTTGTGTTTCATAATTCTATGGTGTTAGTTGGTCTAGTTGGTTTATTTTTGGTCTTTTGTGTTTCATAATTCTATGGTGTTAGTTGGTCTTGTTGGTTTATTTGTGGTCTTTTGTGTTTCATAATTCTATGGTGTTAGTTGGTCTTGTTGGTTTATTTGAGGTCTTTTGTGTTTCATAATTCTATGGTGTTAGTTGGTCTTGTTGGTTTATTTGTGGTCTTTTGTGTTTCATAATTCTATGGTGTTAGTTGGTCTTGTTGGTTTATTTGTGGTCTTTTGTGTTTCATAATTCTATGGTGTTAGTTGGTCTTGTTGGTTTATTTGTGGTCTTTTGTGTTTCATAATTCTATGGTGTTAGTTGGTCTTGTTGGTTTATTTGTGGTCTTTTGTGTTTCATGTTTTTATGGTGTGAGTTGGTCTCGTTGGTTTATTTGTGGTCTTTTGTGTTTCGTAATTCTATGGTGTTAGTTGGTCTTGTTGGTTTATTTGTAGTCTTTTGTTTTTCATAATTCTATGGTGTTAGTTGGTCTTGTTGGTTTATTTGTGGTCTTTTGTGTTTCATAATTCTATGGTGTTAGTTGGTCTTGTTGGTTTATTTGTTGTCTTTTGTGTTTCATGTTTCTATGGTGTGAGTTGGTCTCGTTGGTTTATTTGTGGTCTTTTGTGTTTCATGTTTTTATGGTGTGAGTTGGTCTCGTTGGTTTATTTGTGGTCTTTTGTGTTTCATAATTCTATGGTGTTAGTTGGTCTTGTTGGTTTATTTGTGGTCTTTTGTGTTTCATAATTCTATGGTGTTAGTTGGTCTTGCTGGTTTATTTGTGGTCTTTTGTGTTTCATAATTCTATGGTGTTAGTTGGTCTTGTTGGTTTATTTGTGGTCTTTTGTGTTTCATAATTCTATGGTGTTAGTTGGTCTTGTTGGTTTATTTGTGGTCTTTTGTGTTTCATAATTCTATGGTGTTAGTTGGTCTTGTTGGTTTATTTGTGGTCTTTTGTGTTTCATAATTCTATGGTGTTAGTTGGTCTTGTTGGTTTATTTGTGGTCTTTTGTGTTTCATAATTCCATGGTGTTAGTTGGTCTTGTTGGTTTATTTGTGGTCTTTTGTGTTTCATAATTCTATGGTGTTAGTTGGTCTTGCTGGTTTATTTGTGGTCTTTTGTGTTTCATAATTCCATGGTGTTAGTTGGTCTTGTTGGTTTATTTGTGGTCTTTTGTGTTTCATAATTCTATGGTGTTAGTTGGTCTTGTTGGTTTATTTGTGGTCCTTTGTGTTTCATAATTCTATGGTGTTAGTTGGTCTTGTTGGTTTATTTGTGGTCTTTTGTGTTTCATAATTCTATGGTGTTAGTTGGTCTTGTTGGTTTATTTGTGGTCTTTTGTGTTTCATAATTCTATGGTGTTAGTTGGTCTTGTTGGTTTATTTGTGGTCTTTTGTGTTTCATAATTCTATGGTGTTAGTTGGTCTTGTTGGTTTATTTGTTGTCTTTTGTGTTTCATGTTTCTATGGTGTGAGTTGGTCTCGTTGGTTTATTTGTGGTCTTTTGTGTTTCATGTTTTTATGGTGTGAGTTGGTCTCGTTGGTTTATTTGTGGTCTTTTGTGTTTCATAATTCTATGGTGTTAGTTGGTCTTGTTGGTTTATTTGTGGTCTTTTGTGTTTCATAATTCTATGGTGTTAGTTGGTCTTGTTGGTTTATTTGTGGTCTTTTGTGTTTCATAATTCTATGGTGTTAGTTGGTCTTGTTGGTTTATTTGTGGTCTTTTGTGTTTCATAATTTTATGATGTTAGTTGGTCTAGTTGGTTTATTTGTGGTCTTTTGTGTTTCATAATTCTATGGTGTTAGTTGGTCTTGTTGGTTTATTTGTGGTCTTTTGTGTTTCATAATTCTATGGTGTTAGTTGGTCTTGTTGGTTTATTTGTGGTCTTTTGTGTTTCATAATTCTATGGTGTTAGTTGGTCTTGCTGGTTTATTTGTGGTCTTTTGTGTTTCATAATTCTATGGTGTTAGTTGGTCTTGTTGGTTTATTTGTGGTCTTTTGTGTTTCATAATTCTATGGTGTTAGTTGGTCTTGTTGGTTTATTTGTGGTCTTTTTTGTTTCATAATTCTATGGTGTTAGTTGGTCTTGTTGGTTTATTTGTGGTCTTTTGTGTTTCATAATTCTATGGTGTTAGTTGGTCTTGTTGGTTTATTTGTGGTCTTTTGTGTTTCATAATTCTATGGTGTTAGTTGGTCTTGTTGGTTTATTTGTGGTCTTTTGTGTTTCATAATTCTATGGTGTTAGTTGGTCTTGTTGGTTTATTTGTTGTCTTTTGTGTTTCATGTTTCTATGGTGTGAGTTGGTCTCGTTGGTTTATTTGTGGTCTTTTGTGTTTCATGTTTTTATGGTGTGAGTTGGTCTCGTTGGTTTCATAATTCTATGGTGTTAGTTGGTCTTGTTGGTTTATTTGTGGTCTTTTGTGTTTCATAATTCTATGGTGTTAGTTGGTCTTGTTGGTTTATTTGTGGTCTTTTGTGTTTCATAATTCTATGGTGTTAGTTGGTCTTGTTGGTTTATTTGTGGTCTTTTGTGTTTCATAATTCTATGGTGTTAGTTGGTCTTGTTGGTTTATTTGTGGTCTTTTGTGTTTCATAATTCTATGGTGTTAGTTGGTCTTGTTGGTTTATTTGTGGTCTTTTGTGTTTCATAATTCTATGGTGTTAGTTGGTCTTGTTGGTTTATTTGTGGTCTTTTGTGTTTCATAAATCTATGGTGTTAGTTGGTCTAGTTGGTTTATTTGTGGTCTTTTGTGTTTCATAATTCTATGGTGTTAGTTGGTCTAGTTGGTTTATTTGTGGTCTTTTGTGTTTCATAATTCTATGGTGTTAGTTGGTCTTGTTGGTTTATTTGTGGTCTTTTGTGTTTCATAATTCTATGGTGTTAGTTGGTCTTGTTGGTTTATTTGTGGTCTTTTGTGTTTCATAATTCTATGGTGTTAGTTGGTCTTGTTGGTTTATTTGTGGTCTTTTGTGTTTCATAATTCTATGGTGTTAGTTGGTCTTGTTGGTTTATTTGTGGTCTTTTGTGTTTCATAATTCTATGGTGTTAGTTGGTCTTGTTGGTTTATTTGTGGTCTTTTGTGTTTCATAATTCTATGGTGTTAGTTGGTCTTGTTGGTTTATTTGTGGTCTTTTGTGTTTCATAATTCTATGGTGTTAGTTGGTCTTGTTGGTTTATTTGTGGTCTTTTGTGTTTCATAATTCTATGGTGTTAGTTGGTCTTGTTGGTTTATTTGTGGTCTTTTGTGTTTCATAATTCTATGGTGTTAGTTGGTCTTGTTGGTTTATTTGTGGTCTTTTGTGTTTCATAATTCTATGGTGTTAGTTGGTCTTGTTGGTTTATTTGTGGTCTTTTGTGTTTCATAATTCTATGGTGTTAGTTGGTCTTGTTGGTTTATTTGTGGTCTTTTGTGTTTCATAATTCTATGGTGTTAGTTGGTCTTGTTGGTTTATTTGTGGTCTTTTGTGTTTCATAATTCTATGGTGTTAGTTGGTCTTGTTGGTTTATTTGTGGTCTTTTGTGTTTCATAATTCTATGGTGTTAGTTGGTCTTGTTGGTTTATTTGTGGTCTTTTGTGTTTCATAATTCTATGGTGTTAGTTGGTCTTGTTGGTTTATTTGTGGTCTTTTGTGTTTCATAATTCTATGGTGTTAGTTGGTCTTGTTGGTTTATTTGTGGTCTTTTGTGTTTCATAATTCTATGGTGTTAGTTGGTCTTGTTGGTTTATTTGTGGTCTTTTGTGTTTCATAATTCTATGGTGTTAGTTGGTCTTGTTGGTTTATTTGTGGTCTTTTGTGTTTCATAATTCTATGGTGTTAGTTGGTCTTGTTGGTTTATTTGTGGTCTTTTGTGTTTCATAATTCTATGGTGTTAGTTGGTCTTGTTGGTTTATTTGTGGTCTTTTGTGTTTCATAATTCTATGGTGTTAGTTGGTCTTGTTGGTTTATTTGTGGTCTTTTGTGTTTCATAATTCTATGGTGTTAGTTGGTCTTGTTGGTTTATTTGTGGTCTTTTGTGTTTCATAATTCTATGGTGTTAGTTGGTCTTGTTGGTTTATTTGTGGTCTTTTGTGTTTCATAAATCTATGGTGTTAGTTGGTCTAGTTGGTTTATTTGTGGTCTTTTGTGTTTCATAATTCTATGGTGTTAGTTGGTCTAGTTGGTTTATTTGTGGTCTTTTGTGTTTCATAATTCTATGGTGTTAGTTGGTCTTGTTGGTTTATTTGTGGTCTTTTGTGTTTCATAATTCTATGGTGTTAGTTGGTCTTGTTGGTTTATTTGTGGTCTTTTGTGTTTCATAATTCTATGGTGTTAGTTGGTCTTGTTGGTTTATTTGTGGTCTTTTGTGTTTCATAATTCTATGGTGTTAGTTGGTCTTGTTGGTTTATTTGTGGTCTTTTGTGTTTCATAATTCTATGGTGTTAGTTGGTCTTGTTGGTTTATTTGTGGTCTTTTGTGTTTCATAATTCTATGGTGTTAGTTGGTCTTGTTGGTTTATTTGTGGTCTTTTGTGTTTCATAATTCTATGGTGTTAGTTGGTCTTGTTGGTTTATTTGTGGTCTTTTGTGTTTCATAATTCTATGGTGTTAGTTGGTCTTGTTGGTTTATTTGTGGTCTTTTGTGTTTCATAATTCTATGGTGTTAGTTGGTCTTGTTGGTTTATTTGTGGTCTTTTGTGTTTCATAATTCTATGGTGTTAGTTGGTCTTGTTGGTTTATTTGTGGTCTTTTGTGTTTCATAATTCTATGGTGTTAGTTGGTCTTGTTGGTTTATTTGTGGTCTTTTGTGTTTCATAATTCTATGGTGTTAGTTGGTCTTGTTGGTTTATTTGTGGTCTTTTGTGTTTCATAATTCTATGGTGTTAGTTGGTCTTGTTGGTTTATTTGTGGTCTTTTGTGTTTCATAATTCTATGGTGTTAGTTGGTCTTGTTGGTTTATTTGTGGTCTTTTGTGTTTCATAATTCTATGGTGTTAGTTGGTCTTGTTGGTTTATTTGTGGTCTTTTGTGTTTCATAATTCTATGGTGTTAGTTGGTCTTGTTGGTTTATTTGTGGTCTTTTGTGTTTCATAATTCTATGGTGTTAGTTGGTCTTGTTGGTTTATTTGTGGTCTTTTGTGTTTCATAATTCTATGGTGTTAGTTGGTCTTGTTGGTTTATTTGTGGTCTTTTGTGTTTCATAATTCTATGGTGTTAGTTGGTCTTGTTGGTTTATTTGTGGTCTTTTGTGTTTCATAATTCTATGGTGTTAGTTGGTCTTGTTGGTTTATTTGTGGTCTTTTGTGTTTCATAATTCTATGGTGTTAGTTGGTCTTGTTGGTTTATTTGTGGTCTTTTGTGTTTCATAATTCTATGGTGTTAGTTGGTCTTGTTGGTTTATTTGTGGTCTTTTGTGTTTCATAATTCTATGGTGTTAGTTGGTCTTGTTGGTTTATTTGTGGTCTTTTGTGTTTCATAATTCTATGGTGTTAGTTGGTCTTGTTGGTTTATTTGTGGTCTTTTGTGTTTCATAATTCTATGGTGTTAGTTGGTCTTGTTGGTTTATTTGTTGTCTTTTGTGTTTCATGTTTCAATGGTGTGAGTTGGTCTTGTTGGTTTATTTGTGGTCTTTTGTGTTTCATAATTCTATGGTGTTAGTTGGTCTTGTTGGTTTATTTGTTGTCTTTTGTGTTTCATGTTTCTATGGTGTGAGTTGGTCTCGTTGGTTTATTTGTGGTCTTTTGTGTTTCATGTTTTTATGGTGTGAGTTGGTCTCGTTGGTTTATTTATGGTCTTTTGTGTTTCATAATTCTATGGTGTTAGTTGGTCTTGTTGGTTTATTTGTGGTCTTTTGTGTTTCATAATTCTATGGTGTTAGTTGGTCTTGCTGGTTTATTTGTGGTCTTTTGTGTTTCATAATTCTATGGTGTTAGTTGGTCTTGTTGGTTTATTTGTGGTCTTTTGTGTTTCATAATTCTATGGTGTTAGTTGGTCTTGTTGGTTTATTTGTGGTCTTTTGTGTTTCATAATTCTATGGTGTTAGTTGGTCTTGTTGGTTTATTTGTGGTCTTTTGTGTTTCATAATTCTATGGTGTTAGTTGGTCTTGTTGGTTTATTTGTGGTCTTTTGTGTTTCATGTTTCCATGGTGTGAGTTGGTCTTGTTGGTTTATATGTGGCCTTTTCTGTTTCACGTTTCTATGGTGTGAGTTGGTCTTGTTGGTTTATTTGTGGTCTTTTGTGTTTCATAATTCTATGGTGTTAGTTGGTCTTGCTGGTTTATTTGTGGTCTTTTGTGTTTCATAATTCTATGGTGTTAGTTGGTCTTGTTGGTTTATTTGTGGTCTTTTGTGTTTCATAATTCTATGGTGTTAGTTGGTCTTGTTGGTTTATTTGTGGTCTTTTGTGTTTCATAATTCTATGGTGTTAGTTGGTCTTGTTGGTTTATTTGTGGTCTTTTGTGTTTCATAATTCTATGGTGTTAGTTGGTCTTGTTGGTTTATTTGTGGTCTTTTGTGTTTCATAATTCTATGGTGTTAGTTGGTCTTGTTGGTTTATTTGTGGTCTTTTGTGTTTCATAATTCTATGGTGTTAGTTGGTCTTGTTGGTTTATTTGTGGTCTTTTGTGTTTCATGTTTCCATGGTGTGAGTTGGTCTCGTTGGTTTATTTGTGGTCTTTTGTGTTTCATGTTTCTATGGTGTGAGTTGGTCTTGTTGGTTTATTTGTGGTCTTTTGTGTTTCATGTTTCCATGGTGTGAGTTGGTCTCGTTGGTTTATTTGTGGTCTTTTGTGTTTCATGTTTCCATGGTGTGAGTTGGTCTCGTTGGTTTATTTGTGGTCTTTTGTGTTTCATAATTCTATGGTGTTAGTTGGTCTCGTTGGTTTATTTGTGGTCTTTTGTGTTTCATGTTTCCATGGTGTGAGTTGGTCTTGTTGGTTTATATGTGGCCTTTTCTGTTTCACGTTTCTATGGTGTGAGTTGGTCTTGTTGGTTTATTTGTGGTCTTTTGTGTTTCATGTTTTTATGGTGTGAGTTGGTCTCGTTGGTTTATTTGTGGTCTTTTGTGTTTCATGTTTCTATGGCGTTAGTTGGTATCGTTGGTTTATTTGTGTTTTTTTGTGTTTCTTGTTTCTATGGCGTTAGTTGGTATCGTTGGTTTATTTGTGGTCTTTTATGTTTCATGTTTCTATGTTGTGAGTTGGTGTTCCTTGTCCCTTTTGCGTCTCTTTCTGTGCGTGTCTGTTCTGTGTTTTTTGCATGGGTGTTTTGGGATTTTGCTGTGGGTGCTGCAACCTGGTGTTGTTGCAGATCCCCTCCTTTCTTTTGGTCTCGTTGGTTTATTTGTGGTCTTTTGTGTTTCATGTTTCTATGGTGTGAGTTGGTCTCGTTGGTTTATTTGTGGTCTTTTGTGTTTCATGTTTTTATGGTGCGAGTTTCTTTTCCTTGTCCCTCCTGTGTCTATTTCTTTGAGTGTCTGCTCTGTGTCATTGTATTGGATGTTTTTGTGTTTCGCTGTGGGTACTGTAACCGAGTGTTGTTGGAGATCTCCTCGTTTCATGTGTACATGTGTGACAAGTTTTATTATATAATTTACATACCCAGGCGTGGGGCAATCTGATCCCAATACGTCCATCTTTCTTCTGTGTGCATCATCATCAGCATTCCTTCCTCAGTTTCACATGTGGTATTTGCGATGTACCAGGTTGACCTAGTACGGTTGACTGTGTAACACATGAGTGGATTCTCCACATAAGTGTAACCTAGACTCGATGGACACGTGTCACTGTCTGTGGTTTCCGCTGAAGTAAAACTCGTCATTCAAAAAATGTATTTCATTGTATTGAAAAGAAAAGAGGGGATCTCCAATCAGACTTGGTTGCAGCACCAACAGCAAAGCACCAAAACAACCGATGCGAAAACAAAGAGAAGACAAGCACAGCAAGAGACACAAAAGAGACGTCATACATGAAACACAAAAGAGTACACATAAACCAACGAGACCGATTGGTAACCGATGCCGACGTAGGAGGAAAAAAGAATGGGTGAAGTTTAAATTTACCAATATTATTTCAAACTGTCAAACGAGTAAAGAATCGTCCTAACTCAGAGAGTAATCTTGTCTATAGTTTATCTGTCTTGAAGTGTTTTTAAAGGAAACATGTAGCCAAAATCATTACAGGATATGATGGAAAGTTATCAAATTGTATTTTGTATCATAATAATAATGTAGGAAAAACACTTAAGGTTTTTAACAGATAAAATGTATGATTATATTGCTTTTGATTGTTTTTAGTGGGAGAGGGCTTTAGTTGTTAAAGGTACTTGTAATCAGTTTACGAGGATTGTTGCTTAAATTTTTTTTCTTATCTTTGGACAGACAAATAGCTTGATTATGACTTAACGCACGTAATCCGGATTACCACACCGTCTACTTGCATGGCAGATGGCCGTCATAAGTCGGCATCGGTTGCTCACTGGTCTCGTTGGTTTATGTGTGGTCTTTTGTGTTTCATGTTTCTATGGTGTGAGTTGGTGTTCTTTGTCCCTTTTGCGTCTCTTTCTGTGAATGTCTGCTCTGTGCTTTTGCATTGGATGTTTTGGGTTTTTTTCTGTGTGTGCTGCAACCGAGTGTTGCTGGAGATCCCCTCCTTTCCCTTTTTTATACAGAACTGCTATTCCGAATCTTTTCCATGAGTCATAACTGGTAGTAATCCATAACAAATTTTAGCTTTTCAAAAAAGCTTGGTCGATATCAAAATTTTTCTTATCTCGCAGTGATTTGTATTTTCATCGAAATAGGTTAAAAATGTTGACTCTTAAAATAAAGAGTAAAGATTCGTACTTGTAAAGCTTTGCATGAAATTCGCCCCCCCCCCCCCAAAAAAAGAAACAATGGATACATTGTTGATCATTCTGAAAGATTAGAAAATAGGTACATTTACACTAGATAACTCAAGATGCATTTCTCGTCAAAGGAAAATTCCATCATAACACAAATTAACTTGACCAATCAAGAACCTTTTTGTATTCGCGAGAAAAGCGGGATACATTAGGCTAAGGGGAAACTTATAAAAATTCCCATTTTGTTAAATTTTGTTACTATATGTTCGCACAATTTTTTTTTCGTTCATTAATCTTTTTCTTGCATTTATCAATTTGTCTTGGAAAGAAAATAAACAATCAATGGTATATCCTCAACGAAACATTGTGTACAGGCATTTTCACACCATTCTCCACAAATGTTTGGTTGACACTGACATCGTCCTTTTTCTGATGACCAGGTACCACGATTGTTGCAGATGAACAAAGGATGGTCACGCTAAGGGAATCAAAAGATATGATTGTCATATACATGTATCATTTCTCTCTGTATATTTTTAATGTATTATTGATCACTCACAATGAGGAGTCAAAAGCCCACTGTGACAGCTGGCATAAAATAAAAAAAACTTTTTTTTCTCTTTTGTCCAAAATTGAGTTTTTCTAACTAAAAAAAGGATGTACGAGTAGAACTCGCTTAATAGGCGTTAAATGTTTGCGAGGAAGTATAAATAATAGTAACCATTTTGTGGATAGATTTAAGTTTGTTACCCCTATTACCATTGTAACATTTTGGTTGCCTTGGAAACATTTCTGTGATGTGAAGCTTCTGATATGGTTCTCAGTCGGTAATATGAATCAAGGCAAAGCCATTTTGTGCGAGCGGAGAGAAAATAGATATGATTATATAAAATAAAAAAGATCTTTCTTTTTTATTTTGACAATGATGGTTTATCTTATC
Source organism: Pinctada fucata (assembly GCA_028142955.1). Classification (NCBI taxonomy): domain Eukaryota; kingdom Metazoa; phylum Mollusca; class Bivalvia; order Pterioida; family Pteriidae; genus Pinctada; species Pinctada fucata. Next base: position 7,790,878 of record AP027114.1, on the reverse strand, counting down.
TTACAAAACTTTCTTTTTGATGATTGCCAAAAAAGGTAGTATAAGGCGAGTGGAAACACGAAAGCATTTGTAAAATTGATCTAGACCAGCAGATGAACATTTTAAGGGGGAGGGAGGCTTAAAAAATGGTTCTTTAAAAATATAGCTCTTTATAATTCATTTTTATTTTGTAATAATAATGTTTAGGCTAGCTGAAAATAAATTACTTAAGAACAAAAGAAAAAAACAAACATATTCCGACTTCTGACAGTACGAAACCACCCGAGACGAGAAAAGCAATCATAGCGAAACGTCTCGTTTAAAACCGGAAATGTCGGATTTCCCGTTGTTACGCCGCCTTGTTGATGCTTTATCGTTACCTGATTTACGAAAAATAATCTAAATAAATTTAACTTATAAACAAAAATTGAGTATAACATATACGACGTCTACTTTGAGTCGAAAAAAAAATTTAAATGGCAATATCCAGCATCTCCGCAGCAACTCTGTCTGCGAGGGGACGAAAGTTTTTGAAAGCATAGTAGTACATTCTCATTCTTTGATTCAGCATATTTTCTCAATAAGATATGTGTATACGCGTTACCATAAGTGCGAGCTTCGCTCGCTATCAATTGCCCGTTGGTCTTGTTGGTTTATTTTGCTTAATGTTTTGATGTCGGTTGTGTAAGATCTCCCTTTTTCCTTTGTTGTCTATTCTTGTGTTTGTATTTTTACATCTGGGTGTGTTGCAGTTTTGTTGCTGTTGGTGATGCTGCAACCAAGCTCTATTAGAGATTCCCTCAATTCTTGTACATGAAAGGAGGGGATCTCCAACATCACTCGGTTGCAGCACCCACAGCAAAACACCTCATGGAAAAACACAGAGCAAACACGCACAGAGACGCATACAAGGACGGCAAAATACATCTTAGAAACATCAAACACAAAAGACTACACATAAACCAACGAGACCAATGGGCAATCGGTGCTTACTGTGTACTCATCTTTAACATATTTTCATTTCGTTTTGAAGCTGGCTGAGAATTCATAACTATTCGAATTTTTGGGGATTCAATATCGCTTTGCAATTGTTCTCCACAAAAAGAATTGGTCAATGATCATATTTCATGTGTTTATGTCACCCAAATACCGTATCATTTGGTCTGCGACAAACTGCTTTTAAAATCAAAAGAACCTTTTAATATATTTGAATAAACGTAAAAATTAAAATAAAACACAAAATCAGACACCAAACCGCATAATCAATAGGTATAAACAATCACAAATAATGTAAAAAAACAAACAAATAAACGAAACTGTTCAGCTGAGGAGTTGAGGTGAATCCCCATTGTAATTAGATAATGTACCCGGGGAGAGTAAGCATCTCCTACTTGCTGGTTACACTCGTCACTTAAACCGTGCGGGAAAATAGTCAATACCGGTGAATGTGTCAAACTCGGTATTTTGTTGTACACAAATCCAAACAAAACAACTAAAATCTCCTGATGAAAAGTTTCGGCGAAAATGGCGATTAAAAAAGATGCCGTCGGACTTAACATGACTTTTTCCATTTCCTACTGCAATTATACACCAATCAAGCGCAAAAGCTGAAAAAAAAAAACAATCCTGTAAGAAATGTACAGCATAAATTCATTTATCTACATCTATCCAAACAAATAGAACAAATCTAATCATTTCTTACCAAATATGAGATGACGCAAAAACATTTTTGATTTTTTGACTTAAACCAAAAATAAAAATGAAAACAAGAGGCCCAAGGGGGCCACATCGCTCACCTGAGTTGCAGACAAAGGGTTAAAAGTCACAAAAATACTTCTAGAGATCAAAGCCCTTGACAGCCATATTTGTTGACCTATCGACAAGAAAAACACAAACTTGGCAGAGGATTTTGAGTACTTGCTTGCTGCAAGGTTTCGTGAAATTTTGTGAAATGCTTGCAGAGGAGATTTCGAAAATGTGTCAGCCAATCAGAGTACTCAGCGGCCATATTTGTTGACCGATCAGCACAAAATACACAATCTTGGTAGAGGACCTTGAGTACTTTTTTCCTGTAAAGTTTCATGAAATTCTGTGCAGTGGTTTTTTTGCAGAGAAGATGTTGAAAATGTGTTAGCCAATCAGAGCCTACGGCGGCCATATTTGTTGAACGATCGGCACTAAAAACACAAACTTGTTGGAGGACCTTGAATACTTCCTTCCTGTAAAGTTTCATGAAATTCTGTGCAGTGGTTGCAGAGAAGATGTCGAAAATGTGTCGGCCAATAAGAGACCTTGGCAGCCATATTTGTAGAACGATCGGCGGGAAAAACACAAACTTGGTAGAGGACCTTGAATACTTCCTTCCTGTAAAGTTTCATGAAATTCTGTGCAGTGGTTTTTTTGCAGAGAAGATGTTGAAAATGTGTTAAGATGTCGAAAATGTGTCGGCCAATCAGAGCCCTTGGCAGCCATATTTGTTGAACGATCGGCAGGAAAAACACAAACTTGGTAGAGGACCTTGAGTACTTCCTTCCTGGAAAGTTTCATGAAATTCTGTGCAGCGGTTGCAGAGGAGATGTCGAATTTGTGTAAGCTGATCAGAGCCCTTGGCAACCATATTTGTTGAACGATCGGCACGAAAAACACAAACTTAATAGAGGACCTTGAGTACTTCCTTCCTGTAAAGTTTCATGAAATTCCGTGCAGTGGTTGCAGAGAAGATGTCGAAAATGTGTCGGCCAATCAGAGTCCTTGGCAGCCATATTTGTTGAACGATCGTCGGGAAAAACACAAACTTGGTAGAGGACCTTGAGTACTTCCTTCCTGTAAGGTTTCATGAAATTCTGTGCAGCGGTTGCAGAGGAGTTGTCGAAAATGTATCAGCCAATCAGAGCCCTCGGCGGCCATATTTGTTGACCGATCGGCACGAAAAACCTAAACTTAGTTGAAGACATTGAGTACTTCCTTCCTGTACAGTTTCATGAAATTCTGTGCAGCGGTTGCAGAGGAGATGTCGAAAATGTGTCAGCCAATCAGAGCCCTCGGCGGGCCGGCCATATTTGATGACCGATCGGCACGAAAAACACCAACTTGGTAGAGGACCTTGAGTACTTCCTTCCTGTAAAGTTTCATGAAATTCTGTGCAGCGGTTGCAGAGGAGATGTCGAAAATGTAACAGCCAATCAGAGCCCTCGGCGGCCATATTTGTTGACCGATCGGCACGAAAAACATAAACTTGGTAGAGGACCTTGAGTACTTCCTTCCTGTAAAGTTTCATGGAATTCTGTGCAGCGGTTGCAGGGGAGATGTCGAACATGTGTCAGTCAATCAGAGCCCTCGGCGGCCATATTTGTTGACCGATCGGCACAAAAAACCCAAACTTGGTAGAGGACCTTGAGTTCTTGCTTCCTGTGAAGTTTCGTGAAATTCTGTGCAGCGGTTGCAGAAGAGTTGTCGAAAATGTGTCAGCCAATCAGAGCCCTCGGCAGCCATATTTGTTGACCGATCAGCATGAAAAACACAAACTTGGTAGAGGACCTTGAGTACTTCCTTCCTGTAAAGTTTCGAGATATTCTTTGTAGCGGTTTCAGAGGAGAAGTCCAAAATGTGTCAGCCAATCAGAGCCTGTGGCGCCCATCTTGGATTTCCGATCGGTTCGAAAAACACAAACTAGGTAGAGGGCATTGAGTTCTTGCTTCCTGTGAAGTTTCGAGATATTCTGTGAAGCGGTTTCAGAGGAGAAGTCCAAAATGTGTCAGCCAATCAGAGCCTGTGGCGGCCATCTTGGATTTCAGATCGGTTCGAAAAACACAAACTTGGTAGAGGGCATTGAGTTCTTGCTTCCTGTGAAGTTTCGTGAAATTCTGTGCAGCGGTTGAAGAGGAGATGTCAAAAATGTTAAAAGTTTACGCCAGACGGACGACGACGACGACGACGACGACGACGACGGACGACGGACGGACAACGGACGGCGCGCTATGACAATAGCTCACTTGAGCTTCGCTCAGGTGAGCTAATAAAAACCCTTCGTATACGGCATCACCCTATATATCATAATATTATCTAGATACCCTTAATGATTCAGGAAAAGAAAGCATATATTTGACAGGTTTACGACGACCGAAATACGATGGAAGATACGCTACGACATTAGTTCACTTGCGCCTTTGGTTCAGCTAGACTAGACTTAAGACCATATTTACCTTTGCATTAAATCTGCATTCTCCGGTTGTAGTCGGTGAGACGTTTGAGATAAATGACGTCAGATTCTGGATTAACGTGCACCTCATGTTATCATTTGATCCACAAATATCAAAAGCAACACAAGTAAAGTTATTCATACATTTCAGCCCACAAAGCGTGATTGGACTATCCTCATAGGACGTTTCAAAGCGAGAATCAATCAGTGAATGAGATATGTTGGTGTCGAAATATTGGTTAAATCTCGCAACGTCAAATGCAGTTACAGAAATTAATCTAAACATTATAAGCGTTATGATAGACGGGGAGATCTCCAACATGATGACGTAGTGATCACAGCAGCACACACACGCATGTGATGAGAAAATGGAAACAAACTGACGGATACAATCAGAACAATCGTATCAAATCATTGTAATGTAAAGGACAAATCTATATAAGGCCACAGTAATATAATATTTTGATTTATGTCCCGATAATTTTCTAAAAGTTGCCCTCCTATCAGGTAAACACATGTATCATTTTATGGATATTATGAAAGGATAAAACAAATAGAAAAACAAGTTCCAAGTGAGCTGTGTAATGTTGAAATTGCCTCACAAGCAATATATATATATATTAGATAAGTGAGATGGATTTACAAAATACTGGTCTTAAAGATACTCTAAACTGATTTGGTTTGATTTGCAATTAATTTTTGATTGAAAAAAAAAAAAAATTCTGGATATCAAAAAGGAAGTTTGTGTTTGTTTTTTTTTTCCTTGGAAAATTCTCCAAAAAGGCGCCCTCTAGGGGACGTAAAGCAAAATTTTTACTTTCTACGGCCTAATGATATAATTGTGGGAAAAACCCGAAATTCATGAAAGTGCACGTTTACCATTTGATAAATATAGGATCTCAAATGAATTTTCATTTCATACGATGTATTATGAAACGAGTTGTGTGTTTTATATCCCCGAGCCTTGGCGAGGGGATATAAAACGCACAACGAGTTTCATAATGCATCGTATGAAATGAAAATTCATTTGAGATTCTTTTTATCACATGATATTGCCTAAAAATGTGTATTTTCAACGTGAAATCAACGTTTCCGAGAACTACAGAGGCGAACCACGCCGTGATTTTGAGGTCGTCTGCTACGCCATGAGACGTAGTGTCCCCATCGTATAGATATTCTGTGCGTAAGAGAAAAGTATTTCAATTTTGAATAGTATTTTAATGCAAGAATTAATTCAACAACAACAATTTTAATCACTGATATTGACTCTTGGTCTGAATTTAACAGTTGACCGATATTTGAAAGGTCACATTTGTCAAGGTTTATGTGATTCGGTTCCAAACTTGACCAATCGCATTCAAGCTGAGCGATATGTAACGTGTTATCATATCATATATTTATGAAATGGCTTTATGAAACTGCATAACGGGTGTATCATGTGATAATATCAAATAAGTGTTACAGACGATAAAAAATGTTTTAGGTTCTATTAGCGCAAACACCACACCCGAACATTTTAAAAGAAAACCGATAAAACAAGGCATAGAATCAAATAAAATGAAACTCGATTGAAAAAAATCGATAAAAAACGATTAAAAAAACCCGATAAAACAAAGCATCTATTAAAATCAAATAAAATGAAACTAGACAGACGTGATAAATGGAGAGATAATGTAAAAATAAAAGAAAACATTTTAAAATGAAGCATTCACATGATAATATCGCTTTACGATTCACGGAATTTGCAAGTGACCAACCAAAATTAGACACCAATGAACACCAAAAGTAAGATATTCTACTTTTAGTAGAACTAAATCGCTGTTCTGAAATCGAGGAATGCTATTGGATGAGATCCCCATATTTTGTGAATTATACTGGTTTGATCAATTTTTTTTCTATAAGACACCCCTACAACCAAGTTAGAAAAGCTTACGACTATAGAGGATAATTTTTGTTAAAAATTCAAGACATTTTAAGATGTATATATCAACAATGAAATGTATCTTTCTCAAATAAATTGTGTACTTTTTGCAGACGTACTTCATTCATTTTAGTAACAATTCACCTTTCAAAACCTCCGTATTATTGTTCAAGAGTTATCCTTCTTTGTCAAGCTAACTCTTTCCAAAAAGGACGGGGGAGGGGATCCAAACCGTCACATGGATCCAATTTACGTTTTTTTTCTGTTCATAAAATTTTCCTTAAATGCAAAAATGATAGTAAAAATATAACAACTCTTAAAATCAAGACTGATTTTTTTTTCAATTGAGAATAAAACTTCTGTTCAACTGTTAAATATCTTCACTTTGTAACTAAAGATTGAACACATGGAAGGACGGGTTCAGACAGTGCATACTAATCCCCTCCCCATACCTTCAAAATATATCAACTATAATTTATCAAAAGTCTTTAAAATAACACGATTCTGTCGTTGAATTCCTGTATAAACTATTCAATAATAAAAGCTGTGCATCCCCTATCCCATATTACCTTAGGAACATACTATGGCTTGAACTTTTAAAATATGACGCTAATGAAAGAGGATAAGGATAGTATTGTCTGACATGTTATTCCAACTTTGTAAAAATCGAACAAATTTAACACCTACCCCCCCCCCCCCCCCCCCCCAAAAAAAAAAGGGGGGGGGGGATTCAACGGTATCTATCACCAGTCATCCATCCGTTAGAATAAGAATTCAGTGGAAGGTAAGTAATCTAGAACTTAAGACAAGACAAGAATAATTTCACAATCTTCAAAAAGTATTGAACCCCCCCCCCCCCCCACACACACACACACACTTTTGAAAATTTCTTGATCCGCATATTTACAATGTACTAAGCAGGATTCTTAGACTTCTCCAGAATACATGTATGTAGCTACACAACCATTCTCATTTGGCCATACAGGAGTTGGGGCAAGTTTTCTCTAAAATATCAGAAATACCTCTCCTCTTGAATGTTCAGGTGAGCGAATAAGGTCTACTTGGGCCTCTTGTTTTTATATACATAATCATTTATCAAGATGAAGAATTCCAATTAATCTTCAAACATAACAAGATCAAAAGCCATTTGTTTTCATCATTGTTGTTTTTCGTGTTTTATTTAATGTTTAATGGGTTTTCTCGTAAATTTACGTACTACTAATTATCATAATAAAATCACTCATAACAAAGGGAAAATGAAATCATGATAAATTATACAAAAAATTAGGTTGTTATATGAAAAAAAAAACAAACAATAAAGACGATTTTTGAGGGATTTTTTTTTTTCATTTTGACGATGGCATACCTCCTGTCATTAAGCTGGGCTTCCACTGTCGCGATAGAGCTACGATTAGGTGATTTTGTTTAATCGTACACATTCTCCTCTTTAAGTGCGGGCATTCTTTTCTCATCGTGTCACAATCGTGTACAATATTCTCCTTTGTTTGCGGCACCGACGTGAATGTTTCAAACTGTTTGAAACATTCGCCTCTGAATTTTTATTCGCCTCACACTCGCGGCACATGCCAGTGAATTCGCATTGCATTCTCCTCCATTCGCAGCGCGTTCTCCTCACATTCGCGTGCATTCTTGTTTCCAAGGTGGAGGAGAATGAGCCACGATTGAGCCCCGACAAGAAAGAATCTGACACAAATATGATGCGGATGCGCCAAGAATGTGATGCGACTGAACAAATAGGAATCAGCCACAATCTTGACACTATATTGCAACGATAGTACTACAAACACACACGACAGTGACTAGAATAATTATCTCAGAGTTTATGTTCACGGATCAATATTTTGAAAACTTTGACAATGCCAGCCTGGAAAGAGGTCAAAGTCATCCAGGGGTATTGATGCTCCTGGATATTTAAATTATTTTTGGTTTATTTGTACTTGTCACATTCTTGTCATGATCGCAAAGCTATCGGTTAAAGTCGTACGTGTCTCAATCTCCTGCATTTTCGCCTCTCATTCTCCTCAGTGTCTTTTTTATCGTGGCACATTCGTGTCGCATTCTTATCACACTCGCTTCACTATTGTAGCGGACTCGTAGCATATTCTTGTTGCATTCGCGGCGCTATCGTGTGCCTATCGCGCCAAGGTATACTTCATGCGATCAGACAAGAATGTGACACGATTGTTCATTCGAATCTGATCGTCGCTCATTCCATCTCCTCTACATTCGCGACAACGGAAGTCCGGCTTTATCGAATCGTTGTGAGGAGTATTTACTTGTTGAGAACTTAAATTATCATTCCTTACATTCATCATTCTTTGATCTATGGTAATTATAATAATTATGATAATGTTTTAATGTCTCTCCGTGTCTCTGTTTTTTGTTTTGTTTTGTTTTGTTTTTATCTTGGGACCTTCATTTTTATTTGAAATTGGATTTACTATATTTAAAGACAATATTTGGTCTTAGACTACCTGAATTTAAAAATTATCTCTACATTGTGATATCTACATGTACATTGTATGTTTTAAGATGTAATATGTAATATGTGATATTGTAATGCTAGATAAATTCATACTTGTATTATGTACAAAATGAATCCAGAGCAAGTGTATATGGTTGATATGCAAAAGATCAACTTGTCTATTAGCAAATAAGGGGGAACACAACTAAACTTTGGAATAACTTAGAGACAAAAATAGCTTACAAAATATTTGAGTTAGTATTTTACTTGTTTGCATGGTATTCAAAAAGGGGAACTAAATAATACACAATTATAGAGATGGAATAAAAATGAATCGCTCAGGTGTAAGACCCGTCTTATACTATACTTGAAGCTTGAAAATACACTAGACAATTTTTTTAACATATCAACAAGAACAGATCTGGACGAAGTTTGGTAGAGGATCTTAAATATGTAAGGTGTCTTTGCAGTTACGGAGCTAAACACGAAAAAGAAAAAGTAGTTGATTTACAATGGAAGACGATGGCCGACAGCTAGGTGAATCGCCATTTCAAAAGGGGCCGTTTCCTACACCCCCCCCCCCCCCCCCCGTGTCAGAATACGGTAGCAAGCTACATTAAGAGCGAAGGAGGTACAGGATTTTTCTTTTCGCATTATGTAATTCATATTTAAAAAGAAATAAGATGCTATTAGAGATTTCTTGTGTTGAGCATGGCCTTGAGAAAAAATGCATCTATCAAACATATTTTTTTTTACACAATGAGGTGTGCTGACCTAACCTAGAATGACGTCAAACCATGTGAGATTGCGCAAAATTTCTGCGTCGCTATAAAAAGTAGCTTCGCGTAGGGGAGCTAAATTTAGACTAAGATAGAACTTTACGTTACATGTAGTTAAATATGATATCATAACAATTATTATCTAAGGTCAACTTCATCATTTCACCTCCCAGAACGTGTCTTTATATGATGGGACGTCACGTCAGCAGCTGAATAACGTGTAAAGAAGTACGTAGCTACGTCAAAATCCTGATAGTTCATGATATGATAACATATTTATTTATTTCTCACCATGTATGAAAACCAGTTACATCTAGAAAACTTAATGAGTCATATTTGTGTACGGGACCTACGTTAGCCCAAAGGGTCAAGTTAATTTGTAGGATCACAAGCGAGTGTGAATGAATTAATTTCTACTGCATGTATGAATGGAAACAAACATGATAAAAGGATAGAATTTGGTCCAAATTGCCCGATGTTTTTTTTTTTTTTTTTTTTTGTATTTATGGTTTTTTCCCCATTTCTTTTGGATCGAAAGGCATCATAGATATACAGGAATGTGATATAATTTAGAAATGATAGAATTCATTCTGATTTACAGTTTTACATGTCGAATTTCCGATCTATCAAATCAACACACTTTTTTTCTTAAATCTATAGATTTAAAACAAATATTTCAGGAAATTTCATGCAGATGTACATGCATTGAAGGAAAGGGTACATATATTTAGGACGGAAATAGACCCAAGACTATATGACGAATGTTTTCCCTTTCACCCTGTCATTAATACCCATTTAACTCAGGGTCTGGAATTCCAGACGTCTGTATTTATGCATTTGTATGAAGAATTTTGTACGTGTGACATAGATGTATTAGAACAAAGGAATTTAACCTCATTATTTCTTCATGTTCATAGTCCTATAAAAGTGTTTTCTTGAATCATATAGATATTTACCTCTTTGCACACATCGTTGACATTCTATACCCAGGTTCCATGCAGGCTGACACTAGATATAAGCGTACATGGTAAGGGAGCGACAATGAAACCCTTGAATTCAAAGCACGCGTGACCTACATTTAAACCACTGTGTCCGTCGTTTGTCTGTCGTTTCCGATGTAAAATGTCCGACGTCTTCTCTGTAACCAAGTAATCAAACCTTATGGGAGAGAAGAATTTTCAAAAGAATTCAAAGAAAATGGCTGCCCATGCCATGGCTCAGATTGGCTGACGCACTCCGCAGCACAAAACTTTACAGCAATCAAGTACTCTCAATTACAAGCTTTCTTAAAGTAACTGAAAATTATTTATCTTTTTTCCCAACAAGTGTTGTCATTTTGCGTGAGGGTTGAAAAGATCTATAGTTCTAGTATGGAATGCTGTATCAAGTTTGTTCAGAAACAAAGAAAAATAACTTCAAACTTTATCCTACTAGATGAACACTAGATGAGGACAAACCCTGATGTATTGTAATCATAAGCTAATTAGAAATGTAGGTGTCGCCACTCTTTTGTATTTTAAAAATTGTCTTTTTAAATTGCCAGCGAAGGAAAACTCACACGAACGTTTAAAACATTAAAAAAACAAAAAAAAAACCAAATAAGCAACCTCACACGAACGCATTTCTTCTCCGTATGAAGCTGCAAAATGCCAAATTGACTCCATAAAAGAAGATGCCCAAATGATAGATTTCCGTCTGTCGGTCTGGTACATGTAGGTACAAGCAGTCAAACTTTATATATATATATACATGCTATGAACTAGACATTTAGCCTACCCCTTAAAAACCCCGAGTTTTGTTTTTCTTTTATGCTCAATGAGTCTTGCTTTCTGGTCATACAAAATAAAATCGATCTTATGAACAGAACTTTTTTTTTTCTTTGTCAATTTTCCCTTTATTATACATGCATGTAATGTAACACTCATAACGAAGCGTCACGTCACTTCTCATCATTTGACTATGATAGAAATATGACGGCACATACATGCTTATTGTATAGACACCGAAAATGGTGTATCTGACGATAGAGTTGTTGCGACACGTGCCTCAGGGACAGAAAACAAACACATGCTTACACTTGTACAGACCAAACAACAATTAGAATAATTTTAAGACATTAATAATGCCGTCTCCTGCATGTTGACAGTGACACCTATACCGTTTGTAACATCTTCACTACATTCTAGCTGACATAGTAAAACATGTGTCAACATGCATGTACAATGTACGGACTGTCTTCGAATGCTATGTGTTCAGGTAGTTTCTTTTTTCCCTTCAGCAATCAGTTTTATCTTCTACTTAGACTTTTGCTCTTTTAGAGATTTCTTTTTGCTGAAATATTTAATATTTTTGTCTTTATTTGTCGAATTTTGTTAAAAAGCGTTGGTAAGCATAAAAAGAAACATAGAGCACAAACAATCCACGGTATCTTCTCAATTTTTCGATAATTTCTACGTTTCTTGTTTGGAATCACTTTTAGCACTAATAACATAAAGAAAAACTATATTTCTTTGATATGAATATAATTTCTTTGATATGAATCTTATAAAATTATCCAAATGCTTCGCTGGTCAAGTGCTTTTCTTTACTATTTACAATGGACTTTTTTTGCATAAATCACAAATTCGTTTTGATAAAAAAAATCGATTAACTTTAGACACACACTTCCTTCAACGAATCAATCGAAGAATTCTTGGTTAACCCACACGCGTCACCTTATATTTTGAAAGTATCTAGATTAAATTTTGTATCTTCTCTATTTCTTAACGAATATGAGAACTTAGCTAGAAATAGAATAAATTTACTCTTTATATAATCACAAAGGAAAGGAGGGGATCTCCAACAACACCTAGTTGCAGCACCAACAGCAACCTCCCAAAACACCCACTGTAAAACACAAAAATGACACGCACAGAAAGAGACGCAGTAATACAAGGAACGCCAAATCACAGAAAAACATAAAACACTGAAACATAAAACATAAAACACAAGAAACACCGAGTCCTCCCCCACCTTCTTGTTTATGTCATGACATCCAAGATTTTTGTTTAGTTATGTCATTTATGTATATTTCTAGAAAAAAAAAACCTTGTCATCCACAGAGCACCGTCTAGGGATCTTGCGGCCTGGACATCAGACATTTTACACTATACGACAATGTACAACGATGCAACTAACAAGCAACGTATGGCGTTAACATGCATTTTATGACTGTGCACAGAGAAGGACGTTCGTCTTGCACATTTTGTGTGGGTTTCATGGACACCGCATTCTTGCATTGTTATACGTTGTATGAAATAATCTTGAATTCGCAAACACCTAATTCACAGGCCAAATGGTTTACGCAAGTTTCAACAAGATTACACATTCGAAAACTTTTATAATGTCAGTTTCTAAAAGGTTTACGTTAGTCTGACCTTTATATTGTAAGATTCCAAATGGTTTACGCAATGCGTAAATTTGTGTTGATTCAGATTCCGAATGGTTTACACATGTTCCCATATGGTTTACGCAAGCAGAATCTTTCTATCATAAAACGGCAATCAAGTTTACGCAAGGTAAAATATGCGTAAACTATTTGGAATCCGAAAGTTTCAATTTTTCAGTTGTGGAAACTTGATGGAATTTACAAGATTACGCTGGTGTAAACAATTTGGAATTCGAGCTGGTTTGCAGGTTTAAAAAGATTTTTGTTCAGAAAATGCTTCTTTTTCTTTCGAATTCGAACATTAATGCCGTCATTATGGCTTAAAATCTCTAAAACTTTGTGGAATATTAACTGCATGAAAATTATATCAAAGATTGATTAAATCTTAAGACAAATTTTTAGGCTATGTCTTCTCGTACAGTTTTTCGTGTCGTAACGCCGCAATTTGAGTTTTAACGATGGATTTCTTGTGTAAACTATATGGAAATTTAAGGTTTCCGCAAAGTTTCAATATGGTTTACGCATTGCGTAAACTTGTTTTTTTTTTACCCAGTGAGACTCGTCGAAGGTTCAAAGTCGTCTATGGTTCGCGCCTGATTTTCAAATGCTCGTATAATAAAAAAAATCTATTTCCTCGCAGATACGGCCAACATGTAAACCAACCAAATTTGAAAATACTGCTAGTCGATTTTGTTGCTAGCCTAAGGTCTCGGTGACTCTGTAGAGTTACGATTACATTGAGACATTTTTTCTTGACAGAAAAGTAGTTTGAGCAATTTCAACAATTTACGGTTGATATTTAGTCTTACATGTACAAAGGATAGGCAGTCTCAAAATGAACTAAAAATGACACGTTCTTTCATTCCCTACTATGGGATTCTGCTCTTTTGGATATTTCTTAGATATCCACGTCTCTCTGCCGTTTGTTTTTAACAGATAAAACTACCTTCCCTTGACCTGATGCTTAGCAAGACAAAAACAGGTAAACTAAAGTAACCCTTTCTTATCAGCACATGCGAGAAAACAGAAACGGGTGGTCAGGACCCTAGCTCCAGGAATTGTCAGCCATGCTCATTTTCGATATACATGTATCTGCATTTTTATGAAGGGTTTTACACTTCGCAACTCTTAGCAGGCTTGCCCTCCCCCCCCCCCCCCCTTTTGATAGAAAACTATCATTTCAGGCACCTTTTAGATGGTATTTCCACATGACTGACTCTGATGACAAAAAATGAGTTAAACAGGAGCGAAAGCGTACTATATGCGTGGGACAGGAGAAGATGGATGGCATTCTGTTACAGACCACATCATGGCGTGGTCAACGAAATATATTAGGCTCAGCCAGTTTTTATTTCATATTAAACACAATGAGATATAAGTACGTTATGACTCATCAATTTTTCAATTGCAAAAGTTTCGAAATCTATAAAAAAAAAGTTTGCAAAGCCACATACTTTTAATCCATGTTTTCATTGGCGGATCTAGGAAAAGTTATTTCGGATGGAATGTTCTAGCGCACTCACTGAGGGTGGAGGCCTTGCGTACTGGAGGGGACCTATGATGTGTTCAAATCGGAAAAATCAGCATAGTTTTTTTTCAAATTCTACTTGAGGATTTCTGAACTTTCTACCCCTCTAAATCCGCGCATGGCTTTAATGCTTTACAAAGATGGCCGTTGTGGAGTTTTTCTTCTCGAATTTGACATCCATTCTCCAGTGACTCTCGATCTTTTTCTTTACGACTATTTTAGTACTATACATACACTACTGACCTAATTAGAAGGTTTTTATGAAGACAGTCACGGGAAAGTGTTTGGCCATTAGTTCTTTACTTTATACATCTAAATGCCAGAATGACAGGAAACTGCTGTGATACTTTGGTCATTAGACGTCTGCAGGCAGATAAATATTGTGACAATCAAGTATCATTTTCTAGTCCATAAGTTGACATTTTTGACGGAGTAGTTAAAAGTGATCAAATTTATTTCTATACGATCTCTGTTGTTCCGAAAATATTCATATTACATACTTTTGTATTGTATATAATCTCTCTGGTTTTTATTTTGTTATCGTGAGTGTGGTCTCTCTGACAAAAACTTGCTTTCTTAGCTCCTTTTACATCGCACTTTCCCTTGTTTTCCCTTTCAAAAAGTAAATCTATGAATGAAATAATAATTACGTACATTTATGTATACATGAAAAAATAATATACATCATTAAAATAGATTTAAATGCATTGATAAAAGATAAATAAAAATATTAAAATACATTATTGAAAAATGATAAAATGCATCTGTCTTTAAAAAATATGTATCATTTTTCCCCAATGTACGTGTGGATGTTGTCAGCCGATTCCTGCAGTCAGAAACGAAAGTGTTTGCTCATCTAAAGAATCTTAACTTTGAGCATGATGACGCATTTTCTCTCATAATTGTCTTGTATAAAAACCTGTGAATATGTAATTGTGTTGGTGTGTCTTTAATATGTCAATAGTTAGCCCACTCAATCTGTAAGACCCAGGCAACAACCAAAAAAAAAAAAATGACATGATTCACGTACACGTATTCTACTACGATTACCATCTGAGAACCAGAAATATGCTGGTCTTGCCGAACTTTCTAATATACATTTATCTCAAGAGTCTAAAAGATGGCAACTTTTTAACTCAGCCCAGCAAAATTAAAAGTAGATGGGAAGCCATTTTAGAATGCCCATTACAAGACGAAGATTGGAGAGAAATTTTTCTAGCACCATTTAAAAGAATTGATGATACCTGTCTACAATCTTTACAATTTAAAATAAATCATAGATTCTTTGCTACGAATGCCTATCTAATGAAATGTAAGCTAAAAGAAACAGAATTATGCAGTTTTTGCTCATCAACTAAAGAAACTTTAGTGCATCTATTCTGGAATTGCGTTCATATACAGACAATTTGGACATGTCTCATAGAAAAAATTAAACAGAAATATAATGTAGTTATCGATAGAAAACTAGAAACATTTGTTCTTGGATTGTCACAGTGTGAAGAACTACCTGAACTTTTCTTAATCACTTTAATAATAAAAAGATATATTTCAATATGCAGATCTAAATCAATCATTCCAATATGGGAAAACACTTTGACATTTATCAAATCATATAGAAACCTTGAATTATACTCACTATATCTTATGCCAGACAAGAAAAAATCAGCTATCAAGAAAAGATGGGAAAATATAAAACTGATTTTAGAAAACTGATCGCTCAAACCCGACTAATTCAACACGACTGTATACTTTGATCTATCTGTGAGCACTTCATTCTTGTTTAAATAGTTGTTATATGCATACTTGAAATGATTCTATCATATGTATGTCTGAATAATATGTGTGGTGAATAAAAACTTAAAAAAAAAAAAAACTTTTTAACTCAGCCAATCATAGGCTCTCAAAGTGATTGTCTTGTTTTGAAGAGAAATGGTGAGACAGTGCACGTGTTTGAGTCTTCGTCAGCAGCATACTTCTTCTAACTGATTCTAATTCTTGTTTGTGTGGTTTCACACTCTGCATAGACCTGAGCATTCACGGAAAGGTCACGTGTCAGCATCAACATGTCGACAAGATACCATTTTACAATACATGTATTTGTTTAAACTAAACGAAAATATAAAACCAAACAGACCCCTTAATGCAGTGTTTCAAGGGCCTTCTACATTCAATCATACATGTACAAAAAACTAATTTCGGCCAATTGATAGACTGACTACGAATTACATCAATAAACATGTATAACCAATCTCTTTAGTATACAGATGGCAGGAAGAGCAACGGGTGCAGAAGATTTTTTCTTCACATGACAATGATACAGTATTAAAGCAAACGTTCCATTTGAAAGCTAAAATTTAAATAATGGTGTCGTATATTGGCCACGAACGTTTCTTAATGCTAGGTTTACACTTAGCCACGATGCCCTACGATGTCTACGATTGGGCAAAATCGTGGAGCTCCACGATTCTATAAATAAAATTGGTCTTCGCACGCTCTCCGACGCTCCATCACGCTCTGATACGCGCTGTAGCGATTTGTTACGATTGTAGATAAGATCTGTTACGATTTGCATCCCGTTCTCTCAAGCTTCGATACGTTCCCGCATGATTACCAAGATGAGCTTTTACGCTTTGCCACGCTCTATCACGGTTCCCTACGCTTATCAAGTTTTGTTGCGATCTGTTACGATGCAGGACTACGATTTGCCGCGATTTAACACGATTTGATATGAAATAGACAACCAGTTTCAATACCACTTGCAATATCCGAACAAGATTAAGCTTAATATCCAGGAGATGAATATTTTATATCGCAAAACGGAGGAAATGGCATTGATGAACCTTATTTGATCTTTCTTTTTTTCGATTATTAAAGTTAATATTTTTTCTTAAGCAATTCAAATCTTTGATTGCGTGTATATATTTAACTCGTTCGAAGACAATTGATGCAGCACCTCACTGATTATCAAGACTTCTTTTCTTAGTCTTCTCATATGTTAGAAATTGTTGCGGATGTTAAAAACACTTTTAATCCATCAAAAACGGGTTGTCTTATTATAACTTTTATTATAGAAATATTGGAATCGCAACGAATCTTGTAGATCGTGGACTGAATCGTGGAAACCGTAACAAATCGTCAAAGAGCGTGAGTGAAATCGTAGTGGATCGTAGGAGAACGTGTTTCACCAAGATCTCCTACGATCGCATATTACGATCTGTTGCGCTTTGTCAAGATCTGTTGCGCTCTACTACGCTCCACCACGTTCACTATGCTCTCCTACGCTCTCTCACGATGTAAGGATCAATCGGGACAATCGTAGCAAATTTTTTGAGAATCAAAAATTTTACCACGATCTCTGCGATCTCCTACGATCATCACGATTCCACCACGCTCTCTTACGATCGTCACGATTCAACCCCACGCTCTCTTACGATCTCTACGATTCACCTCAATCGGGGCAATCGGGGCGATCGTGGCTAAGTGTAAACCTAGCATAACTCTGCAAACAAGATATTTCAGAGGCTAATGTTTTTGTTTGCCTGAGTGACTTCAAAAGTATTAAGTAAATTTTACTTCCGGATCCGGTGTTTTTTTTAAAATTTCAACTTCCGCTTATTTATTTCAGAAGAACGGTGTAATATACATATAATACCATCATGCTTGGAAACAGTGAGTTAGCAGTTTGTACACAGCCAATTGTGCCTCATATGAAATTAATGTAAAAATTACATGAACTTTACATAAAAGTTCACATGAAATTTATGTGAAACGAGCACGAACATGAAATTTACATGAATTTTTTTAAACGAAATTCATGTGAATTTTCTGACATGAATCTTATGTGAATTCAATTTTGCATGAAGGTCACAAAGAAAAATTCATGTGAAGTAAATTTATGTGAAATTCATGTGAAATACTTTTCACATAAATCTAATGTGAAATTTATGTGAATTTCACATGGACTTTCATGTGAAAATTACATGATGCTCATTTCATATGAATTTCATATGAGGCACAATTGGCTGTGTATTGGACCGCCTAGAATTCCTGTATTTCTAGATACAATGTACATGCATACCTATTATAGTTTTTGCATACTCTATCATGACTGTTTCTGTTTACGCTCATGGTCTGTCGGACACGTGAGAGATACAAATAACACGATAAAAGGTTTTAGCTTTGTAACACACTCGTGAGTATTGTCAAACATTGGGCGAAGCGTGTGTCGCTGTGTCACAGTAATCTATTTCTCCTAACTGTAAATCAACAGAGAACTATGAAAGTGAACTCCTCTCAGTAAAAACAGAGGGATTCGATCTTAAGGCAAAAAGGAAACGACTTATCATACAGGAATAAGAATCCAAAACAGACACCTAGACTTGCTCAAGTCCTTATATCAAATACAGTTATATGAAGAGAATTGCGATTATTAATTAGATTTTTCAAGTAGAAAAGAAATACCCCTTTTAAAACTATAAACAGTGAGCAATTGGTTGCAGAGATATAGAAGACAACTTTGCTTGCCAGTAAGATTTTAAAATAATTTGATATAAGGACTTGAGTAAGTCTAACAGACACCTACTAGTAAGAATCTTCAAGTACTAAACCCAAATTGATACAAAACATTGAATGATATTAAACTAAACAAAACAACATTATCCAAAGGAGCCAAAGGTAGATCAAATATCCGGGAAGAGTAAACATCTACTGCTTACTGGCAACATACATCACTTTAAAAAGTCCAGGAAAAGACAGATCCTTTTAATAAACAAAATTCAGTGTTTTAGATGGTTCAATACTAAAATATCTATCAAAACTTTGGATAGAGAGATGGAATAATAGCGTTTCATATGTCCATTGTATTGGGCAAAACAATTGCAATGACAAAGCCATAAAATTTATCCTCGGGTGAATAGTTCTCGAGTTGTTCGCATTCTCCTCGGAACGAAGTCGCAACTGTGTCATTTCCGTTTCCTCCAAAAGTATAATGGCCCTGTAACACCTTCACTTTTTTGGCCAACGCACGATAACGACCTTCAACACGCTGGCGAACGTCGAGGTTTTGTTCGACCATGACGGACTATGAATTGTTATAGTTTCTTTTATCAACATCACTACATGTAGTATTCAGATAGTACAAATTGGTTACATGCACTCAACTGATAACTATGCGAAAGACTCTCAGAATACTTGACAACGCAAAGAATAAGACACCCATTCCTTGATTGTAAAACCTTTCTAGGGGTACATGTACTGTCCTGTGACAAGAATTTTTTTTCAGTATTTCGAATTTGTCATAGAACAGTACCGACATTTTGTCATTGGTTACCTTGACCTTTGAATTCGACCAACCTTCGAAATATAGCTCATATTTCATTGCCTATTTCTTAGGCAAGACCTGCGGTATCTACTGGTACCAGAGATTTTTACCTTAGGTCATTGACCTTGGAATTGCCTCCTATTTATAAAAAAAAATGTTAACGGTTGGATATAACATTTGATTGGTTAGTCACGTAGCCTTCAAATTTTACCAAATTATTGCATCTGGAAAGATATCTTTGCTGGTACTAGAACTTTTAAGCATGTGACCTTATTATTCGATGAAAATTTGATATTTTGCTGAAATACAATTATATCTCTTTAATTTATGATATATAAGTTACATGGATAAAAGCGTTTTACAGAAACATTCTTGTTTTCATATTATCTTGACAGAAGTTCATATAATTTTGATATTTTTAAGTTTTTATGAAAATTTCATAAGAATGTAATTGATGTATCTAAGATTTGATATTTCACAAAACGTTGTGGTGCGTGAAAAAACAGCCAGGTGCTCCGTCTCGTCACTTAATATCCATCATTGAAAACCATATATCATCAAATATCTTGCCTCCCCTTGCCATAAAAAGGCAGTGAAATTAGTTCGCAAGATCCAACTCATTTTTTGTTAACGCTCTACTGCCAAAATTTCGTAATTTTTACTGAACTTTTACACGGATAAATGTGACTTTTCTTCCAAAAATGCAGTGTTTTCAGCCTTTTGTAGAATATGTGTCTAAAATCATATAGTCCAGGTGATTCGTGAAAATGATTGGATGAATTATGCAAATTTTCAGGAAAGCATGAAACTTGGCACAATTTTTCTTTAAGCCATTCATACGACTTGCATGTAAATCGTCTTTTATTTTAGTGCATTTTGTTTAACCAGGGTTTTTTCTCCATGTTTTGGGGCCGACTTTGGGTCCCTTCCCAATGCCAAATTTCCTCTATTTTTCCCCAAAAATCACTCTTAAATTCCCAAAGAGGAATTATGAAAAAATCTGAGAAAATAAGACTTAAAACCTGGATGTAAGCGCAAAATGTCCTATTTCTAAGTGCATCATTAATCCCTTGTTCAGTGCAAATCAATGGATAAGCAGTGTTAATAAATGATACTTTAGGGTTATACCGTGGTAAGAATTCGTATAAATATTTCCCCAATTTCAGCAAAAT
Source organism: Pinctada fucata (assembly GCA_028142955.1). Classification (NCBI taxonomy): domain Eukaryota; kingdom Metazoa; phylum Mollusca; class Bivalvia; order Pterioida; family Pteriidae; genus Pinctada; species Pinctada fucata. The sequence goes on along the minus strand of AP027114.1, from coordinate 7,770,069 downwards.
GTTGCAAATTTTCCCAAATGGGACAGGCACAACTACCTTCCCCCAAAAATAAAAAAAAAACCCTGCTGTTTATACGAAGACCGTTGTATGGAAGATAAATTTACTTACAGGCAGATGAATTTTTTATCTTTGTTTTTGACAATTACAAGAAATGTGAAGTTATAATATGTATTTTAACAAAGGAAATGAAAAAAAACAAAACAAAACAAAACAATGTCTAACTGAGATATCTAATTAAATATATTACATGTTGAGCATATCGGACAAAGTCCGAAAAGTTGTCGAAACGCGTCAAAATTCTACATGGGATTGGAACCAAAACTAAGAACAATCATAAAGGTGCTACATGTATCTGTTCCGCTTCAAAAGAAGTTTTTCAAAGTAAAGTACCCTGTCGCAGTGATCAACTTTTGCCTTTGGTGGAGCCAACCTTTGATGGATCCGGGTGTCAGGGATTTCATCAAGCAGATCTGGAGAAGCAGTTGGAAAATTCGTAAAAGTGAAATGTCTATGGCAGACGACAGACGGACATGTGGACGGAACTTCAAGACGGAGGAACGGACGATACGCTATGATACAGCTAAATCAAGCACTTTGGTTCGGATGAGAAAAACTGCCCATAGCAAATACTTTGATAGTTGCATCATAACTATTATTCTTTTTCATCGTGTTAAAAGAAAATAGAGGTTCTAAAATCAAAATTAAAAGTTTCTAAATCTATTAACTTGAACGTAAGGTATGGAATTTGAATGTGTGCGCTGCACCGGTTCATTTCGGGGATACCTCGTATTTTGCAATTGGGAAATGAATTTGAATAAGCGTTGGTATCATAAGCGTTACGTTTTTTTTTTTCCAAATCCCATTTATTTTCATCATAATTATGCATTGTTCGTTCTACATATGCTTATAAATATTTGAATAAATATGTTTAAACTATTTTGCAATGGGTTTGTGTGTCAAGTATTCAGTATTGTCCTTCATCTCATATGTTTCAATGGTTTTTGTCGGTCGTTTTATGGTTTTTTTTGTGATTATTTTGTGATTATTTTGTTATTTTTCTCTTTTTATGATTGTTCTCGTTGTCTCAGTTTGTTCACGTTGATGTTTCACATGCTGTTCCTGTATTCTGCTTTAATCACTGCAACGTCTTCCTGTAATAATACTGTATATCAGCTTTAAATAACAAAAAAGGCTAAACGTCCTAAATTCTGGCAGGCAATGATGCGAAAGGGATGAAGAAGATTTTCTATTCAAAAGGTGCCCTGTTTGCCATGTAGATGGTTTTAAAAGACAGTTACGTTTGAAAAAAAAAAAAAAAAAAAAAAAAAAAAACATCCATCGGAATTCTGTGAAAATCCATACAATACTTAGCTACTTACACGAAGTTTTTCTCACGCAATATCTGGAATATTTTAAAAATCCTGGAATGGTGAAATTGGTCTCAAATGTTGTCTTTTAAGATTACAAATTTCAACATTAAAAAAAACGGAAGTATTTATTTTCATTTTCAGTGATTATTCGAAGCTAAAAGAGATGTATTTTCAAATATTGATCTTCAGCAAAAGTGACTTCTTGTCAAGACGGAATTATATTCGACACTCACAACACACTGAGAAGCTATGAGAAATGGGGGGGGGGGGGGTAGATTTCTCGAGGTGGTACATTTGTACTTACACAAACGACTGATGTGTCATGGGCTTGTAGTTATCTTACTTTTCAATTGCCATTGTGATTAAGCATGTGTTAGAATTGTCTTGCACAATAAAATGCAGACGGTGTCTGACGACATACATGGCCGTGCCCCTAGGGCCGTATTAAAGTGGTCTGCAGTCTCCGCGGCGTATGTACCGTGTCATATAGGAGCACCTCTTCTGTGATTTATATAATTGTTCATTATGAGAGAGAGAAAGATAGGGGGAGAAAGAGAGAAAGATAGAGAGAGAGGGAGAGATGTGCATTTGTTGATTTTACTTCATTAGCATAAAAATATAACAAAATTAAAAAGAATCAAAAAGTAATGAAATGAAAAAATTACAGTTACAAAAATGTACTTTTGTTCACGGGTACATGTAGTTAGCTTATGTTTCATAGACGTCTCGATGTCTCAAGCAATCGGGATATATTTTTTTCTTGTCTTTTCCATGGGGGGGGGGGGGGGGGGGTGAGGCAGTTGCTTTTTTTTTTAAATATTCATTAGGATAACAATTGGAATTCCTTCTATTTACGTCATGGTCGTCGCTCCATAATCTGCCTAAGTTTAACTGAGGTCATTGAAATTACAAGATATTTTACCTGTACCTTCAAAGATACGGTCTACAATGGACAAAATTGTTTACAAAACAGGTTAATTCCGGTCTTGTAATGACGACCGCTTTTAATTACGCTAATTATTAAGGAAATCTCAAAATTTGAAGTTATGACGAAGAATATTTTAATTTTATCACGATTTTCATGCAGCAGAAACATGTGATCTTGAATAAAAGACAGTCTCTACTTTCACGTTCTGTTTTTGTTCAGGCTCTCTCACTCTTCAACATTAACATTTTAAGAATTGAAAAACTGAAAATTAGATAAGCTCTCAAACGTATCTTATATCAGAAAATAATTGAAATTCGGGTTTTCATTCATAATTCATGTGAAAAGAGGGGTTAATCCTTTTTATTAGGAGAAAGTGAATATAAATTCGTTATAGCTGTTTTGCAACTTTATACTAGTACATGTATCACTATAAAGGAACTGTACGAAGTCCTTAGCTAAAATATTGAGTAAAATAAACACAATTTGTATATAAGTCACCTTTCCTTCTTACATTTTCATATTCTTTTCTTTCTTTCTTTTATTTATTTTGTTTTTAAGGGGGATTGGAATATTTAATTTTGTACTTTCCTCCTCTAAATTAAGAAAACAAAAATGAAAAATGTGTTTTAAAAGTAAGAAGGAGGCCAGTGTTGTTTACTTGAAAATATGAATTATAGAGGTCATGAGTTATAACGACAGTATGTAAACAAGGTTCCCAATCCATGACCGTGGTCAGCAGAGGAATTTTTCATTTTCGCCACAGATGGGATTTTCGTGACGATTTACTTCATTGAAACGTTACAAAACTATTTACTACGCTTTTTCTTTTCTGGATTGGCGTCATAACTAAATAACAAAATCATGTCGGTGACGGTTATACTTACGATCCGGAATTTTTCATCTCATTTTATGTACCTCGATTCATAATTCATTTGGACGGCACATTAAAAACATCATGAACAATTGTAATTTTTTATACCTAGAGTATGCGCGCATGACCGAATGAACTAAATTAACTTTTACTATGATCATCAACAAGAATTTGAAAGAAATTCGCCTTTGTAATTGTTGGGCCATTTTTTAAGAGTCTCATAGATTAATTACCGTAATAAAAACTTAACATTATGTGACACTTATGAAATGTGGGATGATAATGATTTCTCGCCCGGGTTTAATGATGCTAATAACAAAGGGGTCGGCAAAAATCCGATATACAAAAGATTCTTTGAAATTTCGTGGTCCATTTAGTCTGGTCCAATCAGAGGATGATGGATAGCCTTGCCCCAATTACTGTCAATAAGATTTCAATCCTAAATCTGTTATAATAAATGTATTGTCTTTCAAAATTAGGCAATCTTTAAAAGAACCGCTGACCTTACATGAGGCCCCAATGGGAAAAAAGAAAACCAAATCCATATGTGTACCTGAAGTTAAAAATTGCTTCATAGAAATTAAATTGCCATCATAAGCATTTTCAAAAGAATACATATTTGTCGAATTTTCATAAAAAATAAAGCTAAAAATACCCCCAAGTTCTCCGTTTTTGCCTCCCCCACCCCTGGGTTCCCCCCTGACGGAGGTAAGGCCAGTACAGTAACATTAGCCCAAGGCGATACTATCCATGTTCCCTAACAACTCTGTTCATTAGAACAAGGGGCTTAACGTCTCTTACCATAGACAAGTCACTCATTGTCACTCATTTGCATACGGGGACTTTTCGCTCCTTTAAAACCAGAGCTTGATCGCTAGATCTTCAAACAGACAACGTACGTGAAAGGTGAAACACTAGCTAAGTAGTTCTAGAACACAAGTCTACAGGACTGCTAAGGAGTGAAGGATTAATTCTAACTTACAAATCCAAGGTAAGAGGAAAACATTTTTTTTGCCTCCCTCCTTTTGGTTCTCCATATCATCTATTCAGAAACCAAAGGTGTTTTTTTAAAATAACACCAGCGGATTGCAAGGTTGTTTTTACGGACTATTTGCCTTTATTTAGGAATGTCTTACTTTTTCTTTCCTCTTTTGTGTTGCCGTAGTTTTGTTTAGTTTTCTTTTAAATTTATCTGAAATTAACTTTTGCATTTCCTGTTTAGTTCAAGAGGCATTCGTGTGCGTATTACACTATCTTACACGAGTATATCATTATTCATTTATATTTAGTGTTAACATTTTCTACTTCTCTCCCTTTTCTACCTTTGAAATTCCATTCTCGATTTCATATTTGATATTCCATTTTCGATTTTATATTTTGGTCGCTGAAACATAACTTCATACGATAGAAGAACTTGAAATCAAATTGCTTCACATGCTTATCTCCCATTTTTTGAAAAAAAAAGGGTAAGAATAACTTTTATATCAGGTTACTGCAGTGCTTTTTCTATTTTCTATTCCTTTCTCGTATTTTAACAGCAATAAGATGTACAGATTTTTAAAATATAATCAGACACAATTAGGATCAATGCTCGCGCGTCAAATTTGATTTGAGAAGCAGAGAGTATCTCATCAAAACTTAATTTATTCATGCAAGGTACTCAAATTTAGTTTTCTTCTGAAAAATGAAATATGAAAGGATTTGGAAAGGTAAATTGCTGAGCCCAAAATAATATAGAAATTATATGCTGCCAAATCGTAAGTTGGAGCGAACATCATAAAATGCAATCAAGATGAATAAACGATTTCCTCTCATTCTTTCAGAATCAAGATGAAGTACGTGGCACTTGCTTTCGTTCTATCCCTGGTCATCCTGCAAATTTCAGCACAAGGTAGGAATCATATGCGCATGCGCAAATCTATTTTTAGACATTTCTGGGAGACGGTGTTGGATTGGACCGTTAACGTAACACTCTAGAGATTTACACTCCTTTATTACTGATTACAGGGTTATAGGAAGAAGACGTTAGGGTACTTTTTTTCCAAGATTATAAAATAAGATTGAAGAAAAGAAAAACCGAACCAAAAAGCTGCCTGTAAATTTTTTTTTTCATTTACTTTTTACTGTGAATTGAATGAATGTCATCTGACAACTTAAAATTTGATAAAAGTAAACTTCTTCGATTTTTATTACGGTTTGAATTTTTTTAATATAATTATTATTATTATCATTATTATTATTTTCTAATATATTTTGAGTTTTGATCTTTTTTCGTCTTTTATCTGTTCTTGAAATCAATGAAAAGAAGAAAAAAAAAAACACCCCGAAAACTGCAACTTGCAAAATGACTCCAGTTCAAGTACTCGGATGGGTTTTCTCAAGATGGGTTATATAATGATATTACACGTCTTCTTTCTAAGAGGTTATTAAAGTGTATCCCATTACATTCACGCATAATGATTAACTTAGTAAAAAGTATGTAAACAAGTGATATTGACAATCACACATTAATCAAGAAAGCATGCAGCCCTATCTTTTCTAGCTAATACAAAGTGACCAGTATTCTAGCATATTACTCTTGGTAAGGTCATCAATCTCTGTGAATATTACACACATTACGAGAGGTCCGTCAAGAAAAAGGCTACAAGTTTTGCCCGCAGGCCCTCATATTGTAGTCTTAAAATACATTTAGACCATGTTTATATCCATCAATTGACAAGGCAGTCCGTTTGAACACAAGGTGGCCGGGAAATTTATGACTGACCATAGCTTAATATAAGACTTATAGGCTGTCAGAGGGCATTCTGAAGCCTCTGACACTGAGACATGAAGTGATTGTAAATGAGGACGGCGATATGACAGCCGTCATTTATCTCACTTCTCTCTAGAGACAATTTTTATGTTTTCTATGACAAAGAGCGACACGGTAAAACAGTACTGAAACTTCACTGTCCCATAACCCGCTTGTCACGTGACATCACGTTATCTTATAACGGCATTACGTAGAATTGTACGCTCATGGAATAAGTAATTATTACCAGAACGCAATACCTCTTTTCAAAGTTACCTTTTCCGCTTACCTGCAATATTATGCTTTAAGAATTTTCAAAATCTTTTTCGTTATATTTGGGATACATAAACAAGATGAAGTGCATTTCACATAAATTCCATATCACGTTTAAGCTGAAACTTTTCAACTCAGGCTATCCTTCCTTTTATAAAAAGTCCCTTATATCAGAGAATAAAAACAATTTACTTTAAGCAAACCGGAATGTGCATCTAAATTAGCACATGCGCACTCAGTATCGGTGGCAGACCGGAAGTGAATAAGCTCGCTCGCATTCAGTATCGGTGGAGGAGCGTAATACAGCTTCAATCAGGGTTCCATATTTAGCATTCCATTCACCCTATTTGTTATATGCAGAGCAAATTATATTCTTCGCTTTCACAAAGTGCTTTCTGGAATAGGGATATAGATTTATATTTAATTAGAATAGAAAGTATTTACTCTTTTGTATCATTTTACTTCAAAAATCAGAATTAAAAATGGAAATGGAATTATTCATCTCATTATACTCAGTTTCAAATACAAATCTGTTTCATCTTTTATTAGAAATTTCAAAAAGAAAAAGTAAATGAAGCAAAGGGTGTAAATGGAGTGTTATTTTTGGACATGCAATATGTTAAATCGAAAAAAGCAATGTTTTACACGCTGCTTTCATTCAATTACCAGGAGGAGGAGGAGGAGGAGGTTTCCTTGGTTTATTATTACAAAAAGAGTTTATGCCAGATAGCTGGTTTGATTACAAGTTAGCAAACATGGCTGTTCGCTCATTAGGCGGAGGCGGAAGGCGAAACCGTAACACTCAAACTGGAGGGAACCGAGGAAAATCCGGAAATAACGATTGGCTTTGGCTCGCCGCTTTAATGAACTAAATTATCTTTTTGTCTATAGCCATTGATTAGTTGTTGTCATTTTCCCTTAAACTTACATAAACCACTTCATGAATGTTCTTTGTTCTTATTTGCCGAAGTTCAGATAATGATCTCTCTGTCCCCACCGCTTTTTTCTTGTTGTCGTAAAAAAAGAGGGAGGGGGAGTAGCTAAGTCGTTCATGCATTAATATTCTAATACATTTAATGATCTCTAATAAAACTATTAATTTTATTATGAAGATTAAATATATTAACTTTTTTCTATTTTCACTGACCAGTTTACTTACCTTTCAACTTGAAATGGCGATTTCATCTAAAATCACAATTAATAACAACGTGGACACCGATATAACTGCATTAACTATTTACCCTAACAAGTTAATCCCATAATCAAAACACTTAAAGTAATGAATTATTCAACTAACAAATTTATCAAAAATTATACTTTGAATTCGTTTCTTAAATTGTTCAAAAATCATATTTGAATTCGTTTTTTAATTTTTTGCAGCTTTTGAAAATATAAGTACATACGGAAATTCGACGTAATTTTATCACATAAAACGATAAATTTTTTCTCAATAAAGATGAAAAATTAAAGAATTCTCAATTAGAAACTTGCTAAAAGATAAAGAAATAAAAGTCCGTTATGGTGTCCCTTTCCAGGTGAGACCGCGACACAGACGCAGGCATCTCAACCCACACAGACAAATGACTTCGCCTCTATGTTTCCTTTACTTGCTCTCTCGGGCGGCGCTGGCGATAGATTCACAAATCTCATGATGTACAGGATGCTAATGAATCCCCAAAGTGGCGCTGGAAACATGTTCAACCCGCTGCTTTTCAGTAACATGCTCGGTCTTGAGTTTGGATTATTCTAAACCCCAAAATCAGACATTCAAACATCATGTAAATACTTGCGCGCATGCGTACTACCACGCACAAATGCTGCATTTGCTTCAAAGCCTCATTGTGACGTTGCTGGACTATAAAGACAATTTGCACGACTGCCTTGTCACGCTTGCATTCATTGCTTTTTGATATTTCGTACTTGTTTGATTGTTATTAAGTTATTTGTTTTGTTTTGATTAAAAATCAAAGTAAATAAACCCTTGTTTTGTCCTTGTCATTGAGCCTAAAGAGAAATGCATGACTGTATGTAGATAATGCACGACTTAGTTTCTTTTCTTTTGAATCCACGTTTGCATAAACTGTGTGTATTCTCTGCATCATTCTTTATAGTTATTGCATTCATGTATTGAAAAAAACTTGCTTTTTATTTAATGCTCTCATAAACACACGCAATATATATCCAGTATTCTGCAAAAAAAAAAAAAAAAAAAAAAAAAAAGACAGAAAGAAATCGGTACCTTCTGCCACATGCTATGTTTAAATATTCAAACAGTGAAAGTTGCTTTTGCTTTGATCTGCTTGCTTCATACATGTATGAATGAATTTCCAGGAAAAATGAACGCTAACACACAACAGGCAAAAAGAAATATGATCATGAGCCGACTCGCCCAAGCTAGAGCGGGAAAGAGTGGTGGTCTATTTGGCGGAAGTCTCATGCCACTTATGTTGATGGGAGGTGGAAGTGACAACCTCAGAAGTTTCATGATGTACAGAATGCTGATGGGAGGCGGTGCTGATGCCACTGGAGGCGCCGCTGGATCAACATCTAACATGTTCTTACCTATGCTTCTTATGGAAGGGGGAATATTCTAAAAACTGTACTTTCTAGTCAAATTTAACATGTCTTTCTTTGTTATTACGTCAGTTCCGGTACCGGCGGAAGCCAAAGAGTAACAAGTGCATCATGGATCCTGATGACAGTGTAAATAATTAGCTTTAGCTTTAAATGTGCGCAAATTGAAAGCTTTCAGAATCCCGATCATCATGCCCTCCCATGACAACAGTTCGTGACGTAGATTTTATCTTATAATGCAACAAACTTTATGAGCTACAGGTCTCTCTCACAATAAGCTCTCAGAATAGAGCCATTTCATCCGAAAGTTGAAAGGCTCGAGATATTCAAATTCTTATATACATATCAAATCATTTTCAACGATCAGCATTGTTAGGTTTTCTCTCACAAAGATAGTAGTACACTAATGTAAATAATGATCATTCTCCTATGATAATTCTAATCATAGCTCCAACCCTTAGTTGCCAAAGTCCCGTTTTACGTCACCTACTGTTGCCATGGGAACGAGATGTGACGTCATATCCTATTTGTTTTGTTGAACGATTTGCACGTTACTTAATCTGCTTCTTCCATCTTTCATGTAACTGATTGTACATTGCTAATTAAAAACAATACAAATATACTTCGGCTTAAGCAGCTTTTTATCATTAGCTTCCACTGGCTTCAGCTTCTAGTGTTATAATTATGCTTTTCATTTGCACAAACACGTATATTTACTGGCAATCGAATCAAGATTGAGCTCTTCTTATTCCGTAAACTACAAAGAAATCTAATGACAACCGAATGCGTGTCTTTTATTCATTATAAGACTACATCATTTGCATATGGAAACTGTTTCAAATCAGATTCGCTCTCTTTAAAATTCAAAAAATGGCGCCAAAAATTTTGCGACTCGAAGCGAACGTGATGAAAATGTATGGGGTATTTGTTGAAAAATAGAATTTATGAAACTGACATCACGAGCATTCGACTTAGACTTTGTTAACTGTGATTTCATTGGAAGGTCTCAGTATTTATTACCTAGAAGTATGCAATCGAAGATTTACACAGAATGGATGTGATTGGTTGATTATGATAACACCAAACAATACTACCCATTGGTGGTCGTTAGATCACTATGTAATTCACGGAATAAAGAGAGCTCAATCTTAATCAAAATGATATACTGAATACATAAATCACAACACATGGTATCCTACGAAATACAACACTGAGTACGATTCCTCAGTCCCTAGCCGAGATATCCTTTTTGAAATCGCACTAAACCTGACCTATTCAGAGGGATGTTTAGTGTAAAAACACGGTTAGACCATATTTACCTTATAAAATGTTTAGTTATAATTACGAACTTGCAAATTTCTGTACCCTTCCGTCATGTAACAAAAAAGGGAGACCCAATATGAACAAACATCCATGCATTATCTATACAGAAAGTTCCGAAAAGTAGTTTATAATGGAAATATGAAATTTCTAATTCAACACTGTATTTCGTATCCATGCTCACTACATGTAAATGTCAAAGACGTACATGCTTTCTGCGTTAAAAAAGTTCGAATGATTATATATTGAAAATTGACATCACTTAGCCTCTGAATTCATGAAATTCAGCTTGAATGAGCTTTAAAATCAATCATTTTCACGACCAGACTCACTTTGTCAGAACGAAAATGAAAGTTTTCACAAAATATTATTAATTGAACACGTACATAACCTTCGCTTCTCAAACTCTGATGTATATAAATTACACTTGCAGTACCTGTCATATACGCTTGTTGTATCCTGTATCTGAATTATTATTCATGTTACTCCGCTCATGCCATGAAAACAATTTGTTTTAAAGCCACCTTTAACCATTTGCTTTCATAGAGGGGTTGAACGAACCGTACGTCCTTCTATTTAAACGCTTGTATCGTAAGACTTGTGAATTTACATCAAAAGCTTGGAAACTTTTCACTCGCATACACCTTTTAGGATATTTTCCTACGCATACATCATGCCCTCACGAATAAATGAAATAAAAGTTTACATTCTTTGCCAATAAAACTATCAGCAATAAAAAAAAATCAGCACCGTGTAAGTATCAGTAACACGTGACTTATATAACACTTACCTTAGAAAAGCAAGATGTGATGACGTCATCCACAAGTTTGGCGTACAAGTGCGCAAACAAGTAAGGTTTGCTCAACTTCTTTCTTGAATCGAACACGATCAATGTGAAACGTATAAAAGCTTTCCCCATGTTTGGATGTATGTTTTTCTTCATGAAACTTTGTTTCGATTTTGAGAGTTATACCCCTATATTTGAATACGTGACTTTGCTTGGTAAGGTATTTTTCTATAACAAAACGCATTGAAACAACTATCAAAATAGCAGAGGAACTTTATCGAAATAGAATAGGAAATCAAGGTGTATTCCAATTTTCTAATACAAGATGAAGGTCAACAATAAAGAAGCGCAAAATGTATAAATGGTAACTGTCACGTGAATAAAGTTAACTCATTTCGAGTTCATAGTCTTCGCAATAATTCTCATTTAAAATAACGAAAATATCACACCAATTTGTAGATGCACAGCTCCGTACGATTTGATAAATTTTAGACAATGTTTCCTATCAATTGATATGACAAGTCTGAACAACACTACCATAGAGCGCTTATTATTTTGGAAAAATTAATAACCTGACAAAGAGATCATTATTTGCAACAATTTGATGATGATGATGATGATGATGATGATGATGATGATGATGATGATGATGATGAAAATGATGATGATGATGATGATGATGATGATGATGATGATGATGATGATGATGATGATGAAAATGATGATGATGATGATGATGATGATGATGATGATGATGATGATGATGATGACACTGATAACGATGATGATTTCAATATTGTTATTAAAAAACGTGAACATTATACACTTCCAAAAATATTTATCATAAGTATCGACGATAAAGGTTTCCAAAATCCTAGAAAATGTTGAAACTTGACTTAACAACTCCATAAACAATGATCTAATTCAGAGTGTAAAAATGTTTACATTCACACTTTGCTAACTGTACTCTACAGTCAAATCTTTCGGTACCTCAGGTAAGCAATATTTATTTGCATGGTAAATTAAACAGCTTTATAAAGAAGCATAGAAAAATCAAGATATTGAATTATATTATTCTTAACTACTTTAATACATTATGACCGTTGGAATGGTAACACGTTTGCAGTCGTCACCTCCATCTTGGCTAGTTAGTTATGAAAAAGTTTTTGAGTCAGTCTGAAAGCTTTTTTACATGACATATGCCCTCCTTACGTTAATTAAGACTCTAAAATATTAGATCTTGATTTTATTCTCTTTATAGTTCGTTTATGTTGAGTAAATAGGGAGAATATCCCCAACATGACGACGATGTAGTGGCCACAGCGGAACACACACACACGTACATTCCAGAAAAAGAGGGACATGAATAATTTTGAAAATATTTTACACATTTTTATATCATTCTCTTGCAGTTTGAATTCCTTCTTACCATTATAACAAGTTCTTCCGTTTTGAAGAAAACCCTTCATTTTATGATATAAACTGTAATAAAAGATTCATTACAAATGAGATAAGTGAATTAAAAATGATACTAGTATGTCCTGATCGAACTATTTTACTTGCTTTCTATTTGGAACATAAATGATATGAATACGTACGATTTCGACCGTTATAAATGAACGAACTTTAACGCTAGACATTCTCAAAACAACTGAAATCTACAGTGATGTAAAACATAAAGTTAACAAGCAAGGTGAAAATTATACAATCATTCACGTTTGACTTTCCTTTACAGTCGGAGCGGCCTACGTCCCCGGGATGGGGTTAGGAGGAGCAGGTCTTGGTCGGGGTGGAGCAGTAGGTGCATCGGCGGGAGTCGGTAACCAAGGTAATTACCAAGGTTACGATGGTAACCAAGGAAATAACGGCATAATGGCCTTCATAACTTTTCTAAAAAATGTCCTCGCTCAACAACAGCAGCAACAACAGCAACAGCAACAACAACAACAAAATGGATCTCCTTTTGAAGCTTTACTACTAGCGGAAGCCATGTCTTAAAGATAGAACATTAAGTTTAGCGAAATGAAACAAGAAAGCTCTTTTGATTGAATCCTTGATCGGTTAAGGAACTATCATCTGTAATCATCTGCATGTAAAACTTTTGACTATGGCGCGAACAAGGATAGAGGACAGAGCCTCTTCAATTTTGACTTCTCAGGCGCAAAATCTTGATTTAGACTGGCCACCCAAAGACAAAGAAAAATCTATCATCCAAGATACTAACCTTGAGTGGCTTTCATTAAGTGACACATGTATATCATTTGCATGAATTTTACATTGTATATAGTGGAAATTATTTGTACATTACTTTTGTTCATTTGAAATAAATGAAAAAAGTTTGTTTTCTGCTTTATACTTCATGTAAAATTCGTGTAAATGATTTTAATTTACAATGATTTTCTAATCATTCTCTAAGTGATGATATGCGTAAAATAATATCAGCTGAAAAATTTACCAAAGCATATCAAAACACAAGATTTAACGCGATCTCTAGTATTGACCCTATGTAACTGGATAGCGAAAGTCTGTAATCTTCTAGGTCATAAGGAAATGCGTTTTGTAATAGATTAATCTAATGATTACGATAATTCACATTACATGTATTTACTACAAATAGAAAAGAAACACTTTATCAATAAGTGCATTTCAACCTTCAAAATATGCTACATGTATTCATCTTCAATTCCAGAATCATTTGTATGGTGTAAACAATGACTTTGCCCTTATGGAAATGCTGTGCACCAAAAATAGGGAGGGTCTTTTGCGTATAATCCGGATAACAGCTTCATTATCACCTTCTTATATATATAAGTCAGCGGTCTTGAGTAGTCAAAGAGAAGGAGAAGGGTCCAAATTCATCTCTTCATTTTCTGTCAAATGCATGCAATGTTTTTCATTCACAGTTACAATCTTATAAAAAAAAACCTGGTATGTTATGAAACAATCATGCCCAAATTTGTACAAAAGAAATATAGAGTGTCTGTTAATTTTGATGATACTTTAAGAAATTTTATAGATATATATATACAAAAAAAGACAGAAGCAAAATGAAATATAAATCTTATTATGCGAATTATTTCTTTTCAAAGTTATCGAAATAGTAAAACCAATTTCAATGGACACTCTGTATTTCTCTTTGTAGGAAACTCCCTCGGGTACCGTAGGCGACCAGGTCCAATGCAACAAATCATTTTTCTCCTTCAACAGCTAATCAGTCAAAATAAGCAACAGCAACGTAAATCTTCCCGTCGGGACCCCGTCATGGACCTCTACGCGTTGGAGCACTTCTCATGAGAACCATGAAACGAAACAAATGACATGTGAAAAAAAATGAAAACTCTATCAATATTGTTCTATATAGACAATAATCAGCTAATATTTAGCTTTCTGCATAACTTTCAGTCGTTGTTTTGTTCGAAATCTCTCTCTAGTTATTCAAAAGATATACTGTATGGAACCATGTGAACTCTTTCTACAATTGAACTTTTACATGTTGACGTAGACAAAAAGTCAAATCTGAAACTCTGAAAAAAAAAACAGCATAAAACCACATGAGAGATAGGACAATGCAGTGTTCCAAATGTTCAACACAAGCATAAGTTTTTTGGCGTTTTTGTTTATATAATAATGCATTTAGCACTACGAACGGGAGAAAAGTGTATGTTTTTTAACCGCCATTTTTATCCTTACTTTCTTATATGAAGAGGAGTTTGAGATTGATGTATATGACATAAATTCCAAAGCTGCTACAAACTTTTTATCCCATTTTTTAAACATGTATGTCAAATATCATGCTACATCTCTCTTCAGTATTCGTCACCCAGGTAGCGTTTTGCTGTGGGTGCTGCAACCGGGTGTTGTTCGAGATCCCCTCGTTTCTTTTTTAAGTCGATTAAGTAGTCCAGATTATAACACAGAAAAACGTTTTGGAACCCGTCAATCGTTTTCAGCACATTTCAATCATAACACAGTTACATGTATGCCGTCAGTTTAAATACTGCAAAAGTACATTGATATAGTATAGCTGACCTTAAATTTGATTATATTCAGCGACTATATTGTCATTTCAATTTTAAGAAATGCTATAAATAAAGTATGCCATGTATTCTCTCTTCTAGCAAATTTCAATTTAGTTCTTTAAAAATTGCAAGAGCATTTGCAAAAATAGCCTAGAGCCATTAGGAAGGAAAATAATTGGATAAAATACCGGTACTGAAATGTCATGGAATATACCAGTAAAGAGTTGACAGATGCTACGTTGTTTCTGGCCAAACTTTATTTTTGAATGTGACCTTTTTTGTGTTTGAAATCAATCTTCTGGTTGATTGACCGATATAAAATTGAATAAGAATAGCTTGTGAAAATACCTTATGACTCATCTGGTCAGAGGAAAGTCTAAATAAAAGTCCTTTCGTTGCTTATTACATAAAGGCAAACTAAAATTGCAACTACAGCAAAGGGAAACCAAATACTGATAATACAATAAAAAAAACCAAGGTTGCCTTAAAGAAAGGGCGGGAAGAGATAAATTGGAACCGAGGCTGAATAACAGCGATGAATGCCATTATTCCCCATTACATGAAAACGTGTTCCTGTAGATTGGATGACATGTTATGTCAGATAATGATACAGGGAGAGAAATAAAACGTTGTATGTATACAAATACGAGATGTGCTATAGAACAGTAGCGTGCGGTTGAAAATGTCGCTGATGATAAACACATCCCTCCCATTGTTTTTGGCCAAATGTTTTATAAGTTATTCTTCTTAATAAACCTCCTACAAATCTAGAGTTGCTGAAGCCTAACAAACAAATACTTTAAATTAGAACTTTGTCAATGGGCGCGGCTATTAACTATTTCGATTTCTAATGGTAATTTGGATTGACGTTCCACGAATTTAAAATGATGATTCATTAACCGAAACATGCATGTCCGGTGCAACGCATTTGTAAATCTCTTTCTAGAAGGTTGCCCATTGGCAAAAGATTGGCAAACTTTGGGTTTTTCCCTGTTGCATTGGTGACATTCATTTTTATAGAATGTTAAATTAATTTTAGAATGCAGTTAACACTTTAACAGCATATTTAACCTGAAGACCTGTATCGAAAAGACCTTGCAAGATACCGGTATTCTTATTTCGGAGAGATAGAATTAAGGGAAAAATCAGTAGCTGGAAATGAACACTATTAGTCATTTTCAAAGACCGCAGTTAAGTGGTTACATTTTATATGTAGCTATCCATGTAGGAACTTTAGTTTCTATGTGGTTTCAACATCCCAATATCATCGGAACTGGGACACTTTAAATAAGATTTAAAAGCAGAAGGAACATTAGAAGATATTAAGTTATGGAATGTTATTTGAATCGAAAATACAAAGCAAACAGATTTGTATTAGAAATGGCTCTTTCGTTCACTTTTCTGTCAAGCGAGATACACATTTGTAAATTAAGTGATGTCTTATGCTGAATTTATTGAAAATCTCTGGTATCAATAGTATGTCTAAAGAAAGAATTAAGTTCTGTTCAGAATAAATATGAAAATAAAACCAAGAATTTACGCTTAACCGCAAGCTTGATTTACAGTCAGAAATAAGCATTATTAGTTTAAAATTTCTGGAATTGAGGGTTTATTCAAATATGAGGTTGTCAAAGAATATTTGAAATATTCTAACAAAGAAAACGTATGATGTTTTTTTTATCTGATGTGTTTCTAAAATATTGCCAGAAACTCACTTGTAAGATAATTTTGAAAATTCTCAGCTGAGTAAATCTTCAAACAATTTCAGTGCAAAAACATTTTTTTTTTGAATTCATTTAGTAAAGTTTGATCTATTGTAGTGTTTGCTGGAATTCCAATTTACATTCAACATTTTATACAAATATGTACCTTGGGCATTGGCTAGCGGATGCTACCTTGTCGACACTTCATCGAGGGTTACGTTTTAGTTTATGTCCATCTCAATCCCATCCACTTGCGTGACGTAACAATAATATAGAATTACATAATAATAGATTAAATTAATAAAAGAAAATTATTAATAAAAAGTGAATATAACACATTTCAGATCAAAACAATCAAACGTGCAATGGAAGGATAACCATATGCCTTGTGAGCAAAGCATGTGACTCCAAATCTTATATCATGTTCACTAAATCAAGAACACCTTGTTCTGGAAATTTATTCTGCCGTCTTAGGAATTGTTCACTTATTTATCGTCTACGAAATTTGAATTCCTATAGTCGTTAAAGGACTGCTGTACGTAAAATCAAATGTCTATGGGAAATTCACATGTTCATTTGAGCCTGCCTCCATATGAATGTATGCTAGTAAGAGAACCCCTGTAGGAATAGGGTAGGAGGGTCCTGGCAATCCCAGAAGTGATTCACGTAGATTACCGTCCCACTAATCCAGGTCCCGCCACCGTGTCCCATAACCCTGTGGTACAACGATGGATATCACCAATAAAACGGAAAACTATCACAAAATTATGTGAATATGTACAAGTGGAAGAAAGTCAGACCATGAGGGAATATACATTCACCAAGGACATCACATCAATCCGCAAGTGAAATATCAGTAACACAACCGTTTACGGTAGGGAGAGACTGACGTACTCGAAGTGAAAACCACCCTTGATTCCAAGGGAACGGCCAAAAATCCATTGGCAGAGCATTTGGACCCCCCAGTTGCACCTTCACCAGAGAGAATGTTCTCCGTACCAACAATGGTAAACAATGACGTCCGACGGCACGCAATTTAGTCATTTTACGGTGGAAATTCCTCGTAGACATTATACTTTGCGTAAATATTTTGAATTAAGCTGAACACAACCAAAAAGGGGCATTTTCTGTCATGACTAAATAATATTCTATAGATTGAGTATCATTTTATAAGATGGCAGCGGTATAATGAGGATAAAATACAGGGTGCTCTGGATTTAGTGAACAGGACAGTAAGCGAATTTACTATCATGATACTGTTTTTCAGTATGCATTTCCAATCGGTCAATTTGATTATTTCATCGTTGAATTAGATCATCATTGCCTAAAGTACTGATTAGAAAACGCATCCTTGCAATAAATAGTATACAACATACATTTGTTACTTAACCAATCAGGTAGTTGGTGTAAAAGTGTACTTGAATAGATTGTCATGTGCACTGAAGAAACTCAAAGGTGGAAAAAATTGAGAGTGTGTTCGGTGTATATGCTCTTTGATTTGTGATATTCGGAATAGACTATAATAGTAAGATTCGGAATGGTTTTATCATTTTAGCAATGTCCCTCATGGTAAGAAAAGAGGGGATCTCCAACTATTGTCAAGGAATTACCGAAAAATGTAAATAAATGTATACCAAATAGAATCTATGAAATTCTATTTTTGTTATTAATTTGTATTAGAAAGCATGTGACTTTCCGTTACAGGTAGAGGGGCAGGGGTAATGAGATTATTGACCATTATAATGGAATTGGTCAGAAACAATCAACAGCAACAACAACCAAAACAAGATAACTTTGGTTCAACATTGCAGAAATTATTAAAGAGAAAAATGATTCTCGAAATGATTAATTAATCACATGGTAACACTTTTGTATTCTTAAGCATAGAAAAGCTTGCCTTCCACTTGCGGGAAACATTTGGTGTCGGGAGTGGGCGATCTGTAAAAATCAAATAGCAAAGATCCTGGTCTTTGGTTGTCGATCTGTTCTCAATGTGCTTGTAGGGGAATGTAGGTGAAATGAGATCCTTTTGTGTGGGTTAATTTGTACTTAGTCCTGGAAAGCTTTGTGTGGGTAAAATAATACTTAGACCTGGAAAGCATTGTAGCCTTTCTCCCTTTCAGGAGCAGCGCTGATGCAGCTTATTGAACTTCTTGTGCGACTTAAACAGCAGCAGCAAACTCAACAGCAGCGAGCCCAACAACAGAACTCATTTGGAGCTGTTCTTAAGAAAATTATGAAAATGAAAATGATTAAGGAGTTGCTTTTCTAACTAGGAAGCGGTAAAATTCAACTCAATCGCTGTGTACATGTTTTCGTCAGTAAAGCATATACATGTATAGAAAGCAAACTATAAGCATTTGACATCATTTTTGATATAGCAACGTCAACAAGAAAGATCCATTTTGTTGTTGTAAGACGCATTTATTGGGGTTTCTTTTTTTCAAAATTCAATACTGAAAAGCATTTGTACATTCTAAGTTTGTAGGCTTGCTATTTGATATCAGAACAAGACGTGTCAAACAGAAATTGTTTTTCAGTATCATTTTCTCGACTGAGCATATGATTTATTGTTCCATAGCGTCATGACAGAAATGCAACATGAATTTCGCATATTTGTGTATGATGCATGATGACTTGTTGTCTACGCCATAGACAGCGCTCTTTACATATAGATGAAAAACCGACATATTTCGAAAGTATTTCAACGGAATAATTACGCATAATTGTTGGTCTTTGGTATGTCTAGCTTATCGAGTAGAGCTTAATCTATAATCGGAGTTGACAATATAATATAATTATTCCAGCTCGAATTCAAACAGAATATGTTTTTGATCTTTCATTTGACAATTTTATAAAAGCACTTCCTGTAAATGTCTTCGTTTAAGCACAACCACATTATAGCAGAAAAGGTGGGAAAAATAGCAAATGACAAAAAAGTAATCATGCATACACAGATTTAACAAATTTCAATTCTAATTTATGATAAAATAGATTCAAGTTTAAGCGTAATCTTGCATAAGCGCACTCTAAATAGCGCTAGCTTTGCTGATGAATTACCCTGTAAAATTTTTATACAGTGTTGATATTCTATAATGACAACCTAATTTTCTTTTCTTTGTAGCGGGTCAACCAAAAACGCCAATGGGAATGTTGTTAAAACTTGTTTTTGAGCTGATAAAAAGTAATCAGAATCAACAATCAACCAGGAATTCAGATGGTGGTTTAGGTGGCCTCTTCAACTCTAATGTGGGGAAAATGCTCTTAATGGAAAACATGATGTAATTAGAAGACTCTGTTATCTGACACTACTTTTGTTATTTAGAAAGAATCTTTCCCATCTACAATATTGTTATTTATTACTCTTTGATTCCCTCCTGCTAGAAATTTATATATTTGTACACATGAAATAAAAATGTACAAAATTTTGATTTGATTTTCTTTTATCGGATATTTTCTTGTACTACCATCTCTGAATTATATTTCATTCAAATGACAAATATGGATAATGACCATATCCCTGTCTACAGTACAAAATCGATAATTCAGAAAATCAGAAACCGAAGGCATACAAAATCAGGATAAAACAGGAACCAAAGCAAACAAAAACAAAAACCTCCACCATATGAAAAGAAGCGAACTCCCGATATGAGAGTGAGACCAGGTGCCCAGGAAGAGTAAGCATCTCCTGCTTGCATGCAACACCCGTCGCTTCAATTCGGTAGAACTGTCACATCTGGTTACTTCCATTTTGGAAGATATAGAGTACAATCTTTGGTTGGATGGTTCAAATGGTCTATGACAGAATATCATCCACCATTCTGGATAGTGGGACATCATAGTGTATGACGAGTTCCCCATATCGACCGTAGAACTTCCTCAGTGACGATGTTAGTCGGTCACAAACATGTTTGCGACGATGTTAGTCGGTCACAAACAAACTTATGCCAAACAACGCTTCGAACAAAATGACATCAAAGCTGTATCTGGAATATAAGCAAGAGACATGAAAGGGCAAAGAAGAGAGAGAGAGAGAGAGTCATGAAAGAATAAAATTGATCATTGTGAGGAATGTCAGGAGGTGGAAAAAAAACTCTCCAGCTAGAAAAACTCTCCAGCTAGAACTCCTTGCACCCACCATAGCGAACACCAATTACTGTAACATAAATACTGTAGTAGTCGGCGTCGTGGCCTAGTGGTAAGAGCGCCAGGCCAGGGACCATAAGTTGCTGGTTCGAGCCTCACTAGGACCACGGGTCGGCCGACATATACTCATGTTTGTTCTGTGTTAAATACTAAAAATGTCTTTGTCTGTATTGTTTACATGTCTGTGGTGTGTTTTTTTAGATAAGTACTATAGTATGACGATAATCTTGAATGTGTATAGTCCTGAATCACAAAGCCCGGAGTTGTCAAAAATTTAAAGCAAACGAACGGTGAGAATAGAGAAATCCTTATTGCAATTCATCTTTGCATAAATCAAAATATTAAAGAAACATTACAGTAACTATCATGGAAAGGAGGGGATCTCCAGCAACCCTAGGTCGCAGCACCCACAGCAAAAATCCAAAACACCCAATACAAAAAACACAGAACAGACACCCAAAGAAAGAGACGCAAAAGGGACAAGTAACACCAGCTCACACCATAGAAACATTGAACATAAAATACCAAACATAAACTACGAGAGCCATCTGCCACGTAAATAGCAGACGGTGTGGTTATCCTGGATTACGTGAGCACAACCCTCCCACTATTCCGTTTTTCCAAAGGTCTCGAAGAACGCACAATTATTGGGGTAAATCAGCCTCCTCACTCTTACATGACCACACACAAGCAAGACCGTAAAACACAGGGGTCCAAGCAACACAGATGAATATGTAAATGGACATAAAAAGAGGATGGCGTAATACAGTCCGTGCTCTGCCGTCTGTAGCAAGCTCATATATGTTATCACCCGAGGAGTCCGACTGACATTCAGAGAGGACAGGTGGTCGGGGACCTGTCTTCTCTAAAAAGGTTTGGACAGGGCCCGTCATGGAGTCCCGTCGTCACAAACAGTCAGAGTGCAAGTCTTAAGTCTCGTACAAGACTATAGATTGGTCAAGTACCAAGCTTTTTGTCCGTCTGGTGACATTAGGATCCTATATTGAAAAACGGGCAACAACAACAATGTAGAAAATGTACCAAATTGTTTGAATAATGAAACAGACACAAAAAAGAAAAACCCCAAAACACACACTGCAAAGAACAAAGGAGGGGATATCCAACAACACCAGGGTGCAGCACCCACAGCAAAAGCCCAAAACACCCTTGTAAAAACACGAGCAGATGAAGACACGCACATAAAGAAACGCAAATAGTACAAGGAACACCAAATCGCAGAGAAACATCGAACACAAATGACTACCCATAAACCATCGAGACCTATGGGCAATCGGTGCCGACTGAGGACGTCCATTATTTATCCTGGATTACGTGCGCACAACCCTTCCACTTTTCCGATTACCCAGAGGTCTCGAAGAACGTACGATTGTGCTGTAAAACAACCTCCTCACTGTATAGTCTAGTTGCCAAATGGCTATTTTGGGGGGAACCCAAAAAAATGTTACGCACAAAATGTTTTTGCATGAAAGTGATGTTAATACCCTCTACTTTGATAATCCGGCGGATGCCACTCTGGCATCCTTGGGCATTTCGAAATTTTGGGGTAAAATGAAATTTTTTGAAGAAAAACAGTTGAAAATAGGAAAAATCTAATTACTTTTACCATGCTGCAGCTATATCAACAAAATTGGTACCGTACCAAAAAAAACGACAATTTAATTGTCTTTAAATTTCAAGCTCAATTTAACAATTTACTTGTCAATAAAATGGGGAAAAACTATGGATTTTCGATGAAAAATCGTTGAAAATTGGGAAAATACAATATCTTGTTTTATTCTTTAGCTAAATAAATTATTTTGGTACGTAACGCACAAAAAAATTCATTGCCTTTCATTTTGAATAATACAGAAGTCAGATTCGCAATTTGCAATTTTTGGGAAAAACTGTGATTTTTGAAAGAAAACCGTTGAAATTGGAAAAACTCAACTACTTTGTCCATGTTGTAGCCAGAACAACAGATTCGGTATCAAAAGAACAGCAATGCCGTTGCCTTTAAGTCTAAAGCTCAGTTTATCAATTGATTCGTCCATAAAATGGGGAAAACTTGGGAAATTGTTATATCTTTTCTCATACTGTAGATAACATAACAATTTTGGTACCAAATGCAAAATAAATTTATTACCTTTCATTTTAAATATCAGATTAGCACTATGCAAGTACAAAAATGGGGAAAAGAATGAATTTTTAATGAAAAATCGCCGAAAATTGGGATATTGGAATACTTTTTTCATGCTGTAATTAGAACAACAGCAAGAAAAATAATTTCATTGATTTAAATTCAGAATTCCACCCGAGCAAATGGAATCTTCTTCTTTTGTTTTGTTTTGTTTTGTTTTGTTTTTGTTTTGTTTTTTTGATTTTGCTGAAAACAGGTTTTAAATTGTAAAAATACAATCGGGTTAAAGACATTCAAGAACAATAATTTTCGTATCAAAATGATTTCATATTGATAGTTTTAGATTTGCACTCTCTTATTACTCTCTTATCCTGCAACAAATCAACAGGATAACAGATAGAGCTACAGATGCGATTGGCAAAATATCATCACAATAGGTCTCAACACCTTTAAAAAAACTAATTCTTTCAGTAGACCCAGGTTTGATTGAACTGCATCTTTAGAATGTTTCCTTATGTATGGTTAAAAATATTTCGTTTTTCTTGACATTTTATCTACATTCTTCAATTAATTGTTGGTAGTAATGTTCATTCAAGAGTTTTTAACACTTACAGCCCATTTCATTCAATCGTACACTGGACCTGACATCAGATATACAGTCTAGATTCTCTAAACCATAGTAATTCTTTATGGATATCATGGCCTCAGTCACCATCTTTTCAATATCTGAATGAACTCTGAAATTTGACACGGAACACCACTTCAAAAGCTTCCTACAGAACAACCTTTGTCTCTCCAATACCATCATTTGTTGGAGATATCCATCATCATATCTGATCTTCAGAATGATGTGTAGAATGCGAGTTCTTAATCAATCGGATTGCTTTCTCGATCAACTGATTGCAAGTACATGTAATCAGTTGCACTTCATTTCCTTCGATGTAGCTTTCCTGACTGAATCTTTTATGTGGTTAGTAGGGGTCAATTGAATATAATTTAAATTTGCTCTCTGCTAAGTTCAGAAAATAGGGCTAGGGGCGCTGCTAGAGAGGATTTTGGCTGTGCCATGAAGTCACTTTGATTGAATTGACAAATAAGGATAATGACCATATCCCTATATACATCACAAAATCGATAATTCAGAAAATCATAAACCGAAGGCATACAAAATCAGGATAAAACAGGAACCAAAGCAAACAAAGGAAAACCTCAACCATATGAAAAGAAGCGAACTCCCGATAAGGGAGTGAGACCAGATGTCCATGAAGAGTAAGCATCTTCTGCATGCATGCAACACCCGCCGCTTCGATTCGGTAGAACTGTCACATCCGGTTACTTCCATTTCGGAAGACATACCGTAGATTACAATCTTGGTTTGATGGTTCAAATGGTCTATGACAGAATATCATCTAACATTCTGGAGAGTTAGAAATATACGACCAGAAACAATCAAGGTATTAATTCTGCCATTTAGTGGTCAGTTGATACATCAGAGTCCTGTATACATCAATCGATCATCAGCTCCTAGGCATTCTTGTCGAATGAATAACCTGGAGCTTATTTTAAGAACATATTTCGAATTTGCAAAAGTGAAGTCATCTTTTCAACATTGACGTAGGGACTATAGAACAATGTCACGATTAAACAGGTCTTTAAGATCCAACTCATTAATTGAAACCAACTACATAACCCTGGCAGAAATCTTTTATGTTAAACGTCTTCAAATTCCTTAGCATCACTTAAAATCAGATTAATTTACAGCGTGGACCAGACATGCACATTTCGGGTATTTAACCCTCGTCAGTGATCCTCAATCAAAACAATGAATGAAATATGACCTAAATGTGTGATAATTATGTCCAAAATATACCGAAAGACGTAGCAAGATGACTGAGATATGATGCTACAGGACCCAGGTTTCAGAAATTTGTGATAATTTTGTAAACAGAAATCTTCGAATGCGTTTGAAGAAAAGACCAACCGAAATTGATCGAACTTGACTACATGTGCCCTCGGGGATTCCTGGTCCACAAGCAGTGACACTACCAAAGTGGTACAAATGTTAAACGTCTTCAAATTCATTAGCATCATTCAAAAGCAGATAAATTAAAAGCGTGGACCAGACATGCACGTTAAGTATCATAGACAGTAGCCGCTTCCTTTTGAACAATGTCTCTAATTTTACCCACGTCTTTCAAAAGCTTGCTACAAGACTCCATGTACCAATATACCAGTAAAATGTTTTACAAAATGTTGATTTGAATACACATATCTTTGTTCTAGCTTTTCTGTAATTGTTTTGCATTTTTCAAAGTCCCAACTTTTTATGGAAAAAAACCTTCAAAAATCAAAGTTTTCTCCCTCATTGGTCTTCTCCCACTTTATATATGAGCAAGTTGCTTAATACGAATTCAGAACGAAAGACAATAAAAAAAAATTCTTTTGGTATCATAATTGCTGTACCTCATTGTAACTACAGTTTGAAAAAAATCATTGCATTTTGCAAATTTTCAGCGATTTTTCATCCAAGAGTAGTTGTTTTTCCCAGTTTTTCGTACCAGCAAATTGCGAATCTGACTTCTGTATTATTTAAAATGAAAGGCAATAAATTCATTGTGCGTTTGGTACCAAAATTGTTTACTTAGCCACAGAATAAAACAAGAAATTGTATTTTCCCAATTTTCAACGATTTTTCATCGAAAATCCATAGCTTTCCCCATTTTATTGACAAGTTAATTGGTAAATTGAGCTTGAAATTTAAAGACAATTAAATTGTCGTTCTTTTGGTACCAATTTTGTTGATCTAGCTGCAGCATGGAAAAAGTAATTGAATTTTTCCTATTTTCAACGGTTTTTCTTCGAAAAATTCCATTTTACCCTAAAATTTCGAAATGCCCAAGGATGCCAGAATGGCATCCGCCGGATTATCAAATCAGAGGGTATTGACAACACTTTCATGCAAAAACATTTTGTGCGTAACAAATTTTTGGGTTTCATGAATGGCACCTAGACTAGTAAGATATCCACACTCAAACAAGACCGCAAAACGTAGATGCCGAAGAAACACAGATGTATATGTTAATGGATATAAAAAGAGGGCATAGGTAAAACAGTCCGTGCTCTACCGGCTGTAGCAAGCTCATGTATGTTATCGCCCGAGGAGTCCGACTGACATTCTTTCTCACTTTTGGTGTTCATGGATGTATAATTCTGTTTTGTCACCTGCACATTCCGTGAGGAGCGAAACTTGAAAAATGTACACATGTGCCAACCAGAATTATACAACAATGGACACCAAAAGTAAGACAGTTATTTCTAAAATTTACATTTATTTCTGTCTAAATATTAGAATCCTAATATTTACATGAGCATCGTCTATAGGTCACATGGCTGTATAAGCCAATTAAATTTGTAATGACGTCAGAGCAGCTACGTATTTTCCATGAAATGTTGACAATAACAAGCATTATGAACTTGATATCTTCACAGTCTTTGGGGATAGACGAAGACATTTCAGAAATAATACATATTTAAAATTATTCTATATATCAAATTCTATTCGATTCTGACCATCCTAACAGGTAGTCATGCATGCACGCATGTACATAAACAGAGGGTTGTGCATCATGTGTAATCATTTTTCGATTAATAAACACAAGGCGTAGCAGGTTGGGTGGGATATGATGTTACATGACCCACATTTTTAGAAATTCCAAGAAATTTTGATTACAGAAATTTCCGAATGTGTTGAAGAAACGATCAACCGAAGTTGATCGTACTTGGCTACATGTGCCTCCTGGTTCACCAGCAGTGACACTCACCAAGTGGTGAAAATGATAAACGTCTTCAAATTCAATAGCACCATTTAAGAACAGATAAAGCAGCATGGACCAGACATGTGCGTTTCGGGTACTTGACCCTCGTCAGTCATTTTCAATAAAATCAATGCAATGTGACCAAAGAGTGTGAAAGTTATTATGTCTAAAAATGTACCAACTGCAACCAGTGGTTTTGGAGATACCGTCATTTGAAAACGTTGTGGATGTCTGAGTTACATGCGCGCCATCCGCCACGTACGGTACGCCAGGGCGTGTTCCAAATATGAAGATTATATCTTAAGAGCAAGACGGCTTGCAAGTAACCTACTTGATCAGGGTATATTACATAAGGGCTGAAATTATCTTTTAGGAAGTTCTTCGGTCGCTACGTGGATATCATAACACATAATATTAAACCTCTCTTTCTTGGCCCCCCTTTCCAGAATGATCAGTCACATTTTAAATGTCTTCAAATTCTATAGCATCATTTAATTTGTTGTCTCCAGTTGAATTTGCCTGTATAGGTATGCCTGATTACGATATTTGGATACTTATATCTATGAATACTTAAGCAATCGTTCCTTTTTTGTGCCAATTAAAGTTTTATTAACCAAGATCTATGTGAATTTTACATGCTAGATAATTCTACTTTGATTTGATATTGGACATTTCATATTTCCCATTGAAATCCTGATCATTGGTTGAATGTCTACCACAAAACCCAACATCAGAATACAAAATCCATTATCGATGGGTACACAATTCATGAAACATATAACACAAAACAAAATATTTACATTGATAGTATATTTCCCATGTTGAATGTCCATTAGGCAACTAGAATGATATTCGACTAAATCGGGTTGCTCATTGTGAAGTCGCGTCCAAGATAATGGAGAATTTACCTAGCATCATATCCCACCCATCCTGCTTTGACTCTTGGAATTTTGGACATAACTTTCACATTAATTGGTACTATTTCATTCTTTGGATTGAGGATCGCTGGCGAGTAAGTACCCGAAACGTGCGTGTCTGTTCCATGCTACAAATTTATCTGTTCTTAAATTATGCTATTGAATACGAAGACATTTAACAATTTAGCGCTTTATCTCCTCTCCATTGGGATTCAATTTTCTTTCTTTTCCCCTTTGCGAAGCGATTCTCGGAAAATGTACACGTGTGCCAACCAGAATAATGCACGCATGAAAACCAAGAGTAATTGTCAATATTGAAATATATGTTCTATAGCACCAATTTTGTTGCACTAGATACGTGTTTCAGATATTTTAATCCTCGTCAGTAGTACTTCATGCCAAACAGTTTAAATAAAGCCAAAGTGAATTTTCCAGGCGCCTTCTACAATACATAGCTTTAATTTCCTCTTGCCAAAATGAGCGGCTCCAAATTTTGTGTGAATAAATCAGAAGCGTATCTTAGTGAAAAATATGGCCAAAAATAGTTGGAGGGTAGGCGCAAGGAGCTTAATTCTAAACATGACCGAAAAAAATTGTGCCGAAACCCAGCTAAGGACAGAGCTATGCAATGAGGGAGATACCCCTTAGTTTTAGAAATTTAGGTCTTATTTGATGGAAGGAAATTTGGAATGTATTTCAATGCAGTGCGTAAACACTAAAACTAGGTGAGCGATATCCTCGGAGACTTACAGTCAATCAGCAGCGATACCAGCCTAATGGTTGAAATTGTCAATATTGAAATATATGTAAGACCTTCATTTCTTATAAGGGACCCTGTCTTCTCTAAAGAACTTTGGACAGGGCCCGTAATGGAGTCCTGTCGTCACAGTCAGTCAGAGTGCAATGCTTAAGACTGTAGATTGGTCCAGTACCAAGCCAAGTGTCCGTCTGGTGACAGATGGATAATATTCACGATATAAAATACGTTTGATGATTCTAACACAATTTCGATAGTAATTCTGTCTACCTTTGATCCTTCGTATTTTGTTCAGTATGTCACCATAAAATGCAGGCTGTGAAATACCCAAAGTAATATAGTTTGTTGCTTGTATTGATCAGAATTTCAAAAGAAGTTTACAATGTTTTTTTGTAAAGGGCAAGAGGCGGTAAGGGCCAAAATCGGCCCAATTTCAAAACTGGACCAAACATTGAACATTAAAAATACAGGATTTACAGAGTATAAATCAATTTAAATTTTGAGAATCGGACATCCCGTTGCGATTCTACACTAATTTGAAGGTAGGATGGTCAGCTATATTTTACACTGATTTTGACGTCATATGACGTTACGATAACGTGGTAATGTAACGCTGTCTGTACATGTAGGTAATTTGCTGCTATATTCTAATACTATTCATGCTATTAATTGTGTTGATATTCTATCAATATCACGATATAATACTAGTATATGTACATGGTAGGTTTCACTATATATAATATAATTAGGGGTAATTGGGACACCCCTTTGTTGACTTATGGAAATCTTAAGTTATAATGATACTTTTCACCAAGGCCTTTTAAAAAAAGTATGTGTATTTCCGGTAACCCAGCAGACCCTATTTTAACCCCCTCCCCCTTTTCAGGCTCAATTTTTTTCTCGTCCGATTCTTCCCCAGAAGAACGCCCAGATGAAGCAGAAAAACGAAGGCCCCCCCCCCCCTCTTTCGCAAAAAAGTCAATTTGATTCAAAATTATTTGGCACTATTTGATGCTCTTTAATCAGCTTACTTTGCATTGTGATGTCTTTGTTAATGTATTTGAATTGCGAATTTAGAGGGGTATGAGTGGGCTCCGATCCCCTCTTTGTGGTGGTCAAATTAGATTAAAGAATGTTCTTAAAAAGTTCTAGGGCGTCAGTAGCATCAAATGAATTCCCACTTGCCTGGGGTTGAGTATTTTCGTCGGTTTCCAAAATATAATCGTCTGGACACGAATCACGATCGCCAATAGTAAGATATATTGGTTGTAAGAAAACGTCCTGACTGCTAGAAACAGAGCCTTCGAATACTTGAATTATGTTTTCAGTTTACAATGAAAACTACCTATGTGTATTGGAACGCTTTATGCAAATTACTTCAGTAATTTCATTGGATTACTTACAAGTCTACGTAAGGGGCTAAAGTTCGAACAGAGTGTTCGATTAGACAGGTAATTTTTATAGACGTAAAGGACGTATCTATATGTTAAATATAACTTCAATAAATACATAAACCTTGACTTTAAAGTTTCTTGGTAATTGTTAAATTTCTACCATGAAAATCTAAAACACCAGTACATGTTTTTGCATACCGGATGAGCTACTAAATGTAGATACCGTATGACGGTAATCTAGGAACATCACCGTCAAGCTAGGGAAAATTTTCTATGTTGAATCCAAAATAATCTTTTTTGTCATACGCACTTGTATATATGCAGAATCAATGAAATTCCCCTGAAATGAAACAACTGAAGAAAGGAGGGAAGTGACACGTGTTGTATTCCTGCATAAAGCGCATAAGCTCTACAAAAGAGAACAGTGGCGGCTGTTCTAACCTGCAAACTGAACCAACGGTGACCTAAATGTTAACGTTACCCTTTTACTTGGAAAACGAATTTTCAGAAATCAAGAATGAAAATGACAATTGCATAAATATAGAATAAATATCATAATTTGTGTTGTTACGGGTATGCAACAGCAAGCGAGTGCATTATCGCATGTAATGCGCTAACGTGCATTACATTTACGATAAATGCATTTGCTGTGTGTTGTATACCCGTAACAAAGCTCAAATTAAGACACTTATTCTCTATATGAATGTCTCCTTTAATAATTTCGATATTTAGGTCCAAAAATGTTGTTTCTGTGTTTGTAACGTTTGCCTTGTTTAGAATCAATTCTTGTGGATAAAAAACATTTTTATACTTTTCAAAAACAGGATTATCGAAAGTAAGATATCATTCAGGTACATAGACGTAACAATGAAACATTTCATATCATCATATGAATTTCATTTGACAGGGGTATCCTTCTGATACCAATAGTTTTGAACAAAGTGACCTTCAATGGTGTAAATTTATTTTTAGGAGTTGAACCGGATGCTCTGAATGACCTCATTTTAGATATAACGGATATTTGAATAGATAACTTCCATAAAACCCTCATCTCTTTCAAAATCCACGTTCTAAATCTGAAAGATATTTCAAATCTAAGTTAAGTAATTTACATGAAAAATATGTCTTTGCACCAGCTGATAAAGCAGCCAACAACACCATACTCATTTGAAAACGTTACTACATATCAAATTTAGTTTCGGAACTTTCGCCTACTTATAGGTATATCAAAAGCAATGAAAGTGTATCTAACATTTTCAGCAAGCATAACAGTGAACTGTCTTCATTCAATATCTTTATTTCTAAATTGGATCTCCCAACACTATATTGCATACCAAAACCGCACAAATCTCCTTACAAAACCGCAAAGGTATCTTTACAAATTTCGATTCATTGCTTATTCTAGCAACTGCTCTTCTGCAATTTGGTCTAGAAATCTGACGTCAGCACTTACTTATTAAAACACGTAACTAGATATTGTGAAAAAGTTATATAACAGGAACTACGTAAATTTATTTTGGTCAATTAAGAATTCAGGGGATGTGATTGACAAATTGAAATCTTGACATTTCCAAGCCATTTCGATCTCTTCATACGACTTCTCTACACATTTCCTCATGACAAAATTAATGATCGATTATCTAAACTCATTAAATGGTTTTTTGATCGAGAGCGGAAAACTTACATTGGTACATCTGAATCAAAGGGTTTCTTTTCCTCAAGAGACTACAAATCATGTACATGTACTGACCTGTTTAAATCCTTGTCCCTCCTCTTGAACAATATTTATGTAAGATTTGGTGAGGATCTATACAAGCAGGTTGTAGGGATTCCTATTGGTACTAACGGTGTGCCTCTTGTTGCAGACTTATTTTTATACACTTGCGAAAAAGAATTTATCCGAAATTGTCAAAAGCAACAAAAATTTGATGATTTGAAATGTATCAATCATACGTCCAGGTATCTGGATGATATTCTCACTACTGACAATCTTGCTTTTCAATTATATAAGAATGAAATTTATCCACAAGAATTAACACTTAACAAGGCAAACTTTACAAACACAGAAACACCATTCTTGAACCTAAATATCAAAGTTGTAAACGGACAGATTCATACAAGTGTATGATTTTGGATTCAACATAGTAAATTTCCCCTGGCTTGACGGTGATGTTCCAAGACTACCGTCATACGGCATATCATATCATAGCTCATTCGGTACGCTCGAGCATGTACTAATCTTTTGGATTTTTAAAGTAGAAATTTACAAATTACCAAGAAACTTTTAGGTCAAGGTTTCCGCTTTCATAAACGATTTAAGACTTTCTGGAAATTTTACAAACATTACAATCAATTTCTTTTGAGATTCGGATCTATACAATCGCACAAACAGCCTTTTATGGTGATATGATAAACAAAATTTGTTTATCATATCAATTTTTTTTTATCATTTATCAAAAAAAAAGCATGTTTCGGTTACTTAACCCTTGTCAGTGATCCTCAATCTTAACAATGAAATATGGCCAAAGAGTGTGAAAAATATTATGTCCAAAAATGTACCGAAAGACGTAGCAGGATAGATGAGATATGATGCTACAGGACAAACGTTTTAGAAATTTCAAAATATTTTGATAACAGAAATTTTCGAATGCGTTAAAGAGACAGACGATCAACCGAAGTTGACAGGTAGACAGCATAACCATCGAAAAAACGTCAGAATCATCAAACGCCTTTTATACCATGGATATGATCCTAATGTCACCAGACGGACACTAGATTTGGACCAATCTACAGTCTTGTACCATCGCATTCTTAAGACTTGTACTCTGACCTACTGTGACGACGGGACTCCATGACGGGCCCTGTCCAAACCTCTCTAGAGAAGACAGGGCCCCGACCACATGTGAATATCAGTCGGACTCCTCGGGTGATAACATACATTAGCTCGCTACAGCCGGCAGAGCACGGATTGTATTACGTACGACCTCTTTTTATATCCATTTACATTTTCATCTGTGTTGCTTGGGCCCCTGTCTTTTGCGGTCTTGTTTGTGTGTGGTCATCTTACAGTGAGGAGGTTGTTTTACACCACAATTGTAGTTCTTCGAAACCTCTAAGTAATCGGAAACGTGAGGGGGTTGTGCGTACGTAATTCAGGATCACCAAACCATTTGCTACTTGTGTGACAAATCAAAGACCGTCCAAAGTCGACACCGCTTACCCATTGGTCTCGTTGGTTAATGTGTAGTCTTTTGTGTTTTATTTTTATATGTCGTACGTCTCTTTTTCGACTCTTGGTGTGCTTGTCTTCGTGTTTTCGCATCGGGTATTTTTGGTGTTTCATTGTTGGTGCTGCAACAGGGTCTTGTTGGAGATCTCCTCCCTTCCCTGACCCACATTTTTATCCATTTTTTAAAGACTTTCTGCAATAATACAAGCAAAAACTGCCGCATTTTTCTGAAACATTACTCATAAGTTCAAACACTTTTTAATGATCATTCAGGTACAGGGATTGGCCGATGGGGTAATTCCATAATTCTGTATAGCGCGTACTAGAAACGAGGGCTAAGGAGAGGGTGTGATCAGGACCCTGCCGCCATCCCACCCCATTTCAGTGGAATTAGCAAAAATGCCGATGTATTCCGTTTTTATGGAATCAGTGAATGAAACTAAAGAACAAAACCCGAAATCAGATTCGAATATTCACAATCAAAAGGCTTACAAATTCTTGAAAAATTTAAAACAGAACTTTCTAACGATAAAAGAAAATAGGACAAACAGACTTAGACGATAACACAGTTTCATAGAAACTCGAAGGACAATTAATCTCATGAATAACCTCCAGAATCCAATATGTAAGTAGTGAATGTGTGGCAGGTGACGATTAAAAAGTGGCGTCGTGCTTTCAACATAGACCTTAAAAGTGCATGTTTTGTAGATATTGTTTCTATTTTCGTGCGGGTTGAACATCGACGGCGGGTGCGGCAAGCCAAACGGGATGCTTACTCCTTCCGTGCACCTGGTCCCACCTCTGGCTTACTAGGGGTCCGTCGATATTCAATTTGGTGCTCTATTCTGAGTGCATTTGAGATTGTCGTCAGGATCTTCTTTTTCTCTCAGACAGAGATATCTACAGATTTACCCGTTCTGAGACAACACTGTCTCGCACCCCCGGATGTTTGTCTCGAACCTTTTATTGTGACGTCATAGACGTTTACGTAGGTTTAGTTGTGTTTTACGTCACATGGAGCGACATTTAACGCAAAACAAGCAATGTTTATTCATGAATTATGTGAAAATATATGGGTGAGAGAAAAATAATCAATCACCCCTTTGGACCCTCGCATCAAAGATTTGCAACGTCAAGCCTCGTCGTGGACTGCAAATCTTTGATAGTCGGGTGGGATTTCCCTGTCCCCGTAGAAAGAGGTGATAGATTCTATTAATCTCATTAGTACAGTTAAAACATAGTCAAATATCACATGACTCATGTTAGATATTATACAATTATGGACTTTTTACGAGGTGAATATGGTGTGATATTTTCTGAATTTGAAAATATTGACCGAGGCGACAGCCGAGGTTAATATTTTCAAATTCAGAAAATATCACACCATATTCACCGAGTGAAAAGTCCACAATTGTTTAATTATATAGTGGACTTAATCAGTATATATAAAGGTACCGTTTCGAAATAGCTGACATCGACTTTTCTTTTAAAATAATTCAAAACGTGTTAATATCAGCATTTTCTGTCGGTGAATTATCCTGAACGTAATAGAACTCATTCAATGAGTCAAATGAAGACTATTTCAGAGTCAAAATCCGTAGATAGGCTCAAAATTCAAGAATTTGAGCTCAGCTTCAGGGTCCTTGCTGCTGTTTACGAAATGACGTTAATGACGTCACAGATATAATTTTCGCGCGTTTTCGATATTTCATGGTAAACCGGAAGCAAGAGTTTTCGCGGTAGTGATATTTAATGAAATCGCCGCTCACAGGTCAATATTATGTAAGGGTTATTCTACTGTCTCCGAGGGCGTAGCCCGAGGAGCAGTTGAATAACCCACTTGTTGCACGGCAATTGTTAGGCCATCAAACAATTATCACCGATGATCGACTAATCATAAGTCGCCATTCGAAGTAGGAGAAAACTACTCATGGTCAGGCAATAGATGAGAATTTTATGCATTTTAAAAGTTCATATTAAAGAAAATAACGGAAAGGAAATCAAAAGAATTCGGTTCAGTCTATGAGTTGAATGAGAGAAAATAAAAAAAGAACAAAAACAAAAAGGAAATTGATATTTTATTTTTTCAAAGTAAATAGACTACATAGGAAGCGGATTTTAGGA
The DNA here is from genome assembly GCA_028142955.1 of Pinctada fucata. NCBI lineage: Eukaryota > Metazoa > Mollusca > Bivalvia > Pterioida > Pteriidae > Pinctada > Pinctada fucata. The sequence continues at coordinate 7,734,914 of AP027114.1, read as the reverse complement.
ATTGCGGTTAAGGGTTCCCCTGTACAAGTTTACCAATAAATAGTCATAACTACGGGAATATTCGACTATTAATATATCAGGCTTTCTACTCTACCTTGTTGAAAAAGTAGGAAAAAATAGGAGTAGTCAATGAAAAAAAGTAGGAGAAAAATTAGGAAAAGTAGGAATTAATATGGGAAAAGTAGGAAATTTTCCATCACTTTAAGCGACAATTTTCAGTAAGTATGACACACAAATCACAGTAAGCAATTATTGTAGACTGGTAATGTTCATCTTTGAGGAAATGACAGAGAGAAATAAGGACAGATTGATTTTTCATGTAAAATATACATTTTTTAGAAACTTTGAATCAGATGTAGATGACAAGTGAAGCAAGTAATTTTTTACTTTTGAGACGAAAAAGTAGGAATAGTAGGAGGTATTGAAGAAAAAGTAGGAAAATATAGGATCAAAATAAAAAAGTAGGAAACAGTAGGAAAAAGTAGGAACAGTAGAAAGCCTGAATATATCTTTATTTCTGTTCAAAATTATTCAAGGGAACTGTACCAGTTAGTACATTATGAATCGAAATCGTAAGAGTTACATTATTCAATCGAAATCTTACGACTTTTGTTTGGTTTCGTTGGTAGTTGATCCTATGCAGACTGAAACATTTTAAAAATGCATGGATCTAGAGTGGACATGGAGTCAGATATTCCTCCCCCCCCCCCCTCCTCCCGGCCAACACCCCCCCCCCCCCCCCGGCTGGAATTTGCAAAAAAAAAGAAGATTTAGTCCCGTTTTCCCCTATTTTCTTTCAAAATCAAAGGCTGGACCCCTATCACTAACGGCCTGGATCCGTCCGCCTTCTGGAAAAAATCTAGATCCGCCCGTGACATTTAAAATAGTAGTTCAAACCTTCATTCGCGGGATTTTTGTCCTGATAGAGCTGTTCGAATAAGCGACGTAAACCTACCAACGAACTTCGTACTACGTATTGGTACGTAAGGGAACAAAATTAGGGCTGGTATCAAAAGTACATTATTAATTATGCTAAAGACAATATCTTACTTTAATGCATCAATCGAATGTGATCTAAACATAAGACGGGCTGATCGAGTGGTTTAGACGTTGTTATGAAAGGAGGGATTGATGAAAGCAGGCGGATTCTAGGCACTTCGGGACGCTATTTTATAGCATTATTTCTTCCTACTTTTATGCTACTGTGTTATATTTTGATTTTTCTTTGGCGGACGTCTTCATTTTTAAATCTGATGACAAGGTACAAGACGCATGCGCATAGGTTGCAATATTTTGGGGTTTTTTTTCAATCAGGAAGGGGTTGAAATCTGAAATACTTGAGTACAAAATGGTTAAATTATGTGCAGTTTTTTTTTAAACTTTTATTAGATATGGCGAGCGTAGCAAGCCGAAAATTTTAATACTTGAGAAAACATATTGTGTTATTAATTCAGTCTTTCTAGGAGATTGAAGATGATTAGTAATAGTGTTTTATTCTATATAACGATGAGCGGAACAAACAACCCAAAAATGCTTTTAAATTCATTATAATTGCATTTTTTGTTATCTTTTCTTGTCAATAATGTGAGAAAAAGTAAGCATGAGTTTATAATACACCGAAAATTTTTTTATACACTATTCACATTAATTCTGGGATAAAGACGTCTCTGTCGTAACTTTTTTATCTCAATACATCTCCTTGTAATCCATTAAGACTGAGGATCCTATGAGCCTCTATTTTCTCTTGTTTCCCTAAATTCTAGTACATTGTTTGGTCTGACCAAAGGGGAAAACCCTATTATGCGCTTGAAACGATCTGATGTTGTAAAACATATCAAGGGCGAATAAAGGATTTGACCTTGTGTGAATATTAAAACAGGGGTCTGGGAGCTTCTAGACCCCATCAAAGTGGCCCGGGATGGGATTTGCTGGGGACATACCTCCATACCAAACAGAATGATCGTTTCGTTGGCTGAAGAAAGTACTGAGATACAATTTCAGCTTTTTTTAAAAGAAGCATTAATGAATGTGAAAAACTGCATCGTTTTATTACACCTCTTCAAATTGATAGCATTATTTAAGATTCTAATATGACTTGAACTTTTCTCCCTATATGTACCATAGAATTCGCCTGGTGTAAAATCTCCAACAAACTTCCAGTGCGCTATAAGCTCCGCCCATTCACGTGCTATAATAAAATAGAAATAACAACTAGCTAGCCGTGATTCATTGTCCGGTAATTCTACTCGTCACATGAACCAATCAAATTATAACCTCGCCGCTTCGCGGCTCGTTAATAATTTGATTGGTTCATGCGACTCGTGGAATTACTGGACAATAAACCACGACTCGTCACATGAACCAATCAAATTATAACCTCGCCGCTTCGCAGCTCGGTAATTATTTGATTGGTTCATGCGACTCGTGGAATTACTGGACAATAAACCACGGCTAGCTAATTTTTCTTTCCTAAATAGACGAATTTGCAGCATGGGCCAGACATGTACGTTTCGGGTACTTTATCCTCGTCAGTGATCTTCAATCCAAACAATGAAATATGTGTTAGAGAATCTGGCGAAGGAAGCAATTTAACGGATTTTTAAAATTATTTTTATGGGGGTACAAATAACAAATCCTATCCCCTTTGTTGTAAGAATATTTTGACAAACTATATCAGAAAAAGACCTGTCAAAAAGTGGAAGGAGTTATTCTGGCGTTTTTGCAGGAAATGGATGCCATGGTTAGACACGGATTTTTATTGCAAAAACAGCGAAAACTTTGTCTACACGTACACGTTTAAGGCCAACAAATATCTTACTAAATTCTCTAATCCCACTAAATCAGACAATGAAAATACCATTTTAAAAACACGACGAAACCAAAACAAAATTTTGGAAAATCAGTAGTTGAGAAACTACACAGGAAAATGTGCAACGTACGTGTCACATATGAAAAACACATAAGACACATACGTTAAGCAACGTATAATTCACGCAAAAAAAATGCCCTGGGCGTGAAACGTGCGTGATGAAATATACGTTTTTCATATGTTATACATACGTGACTCGTATGTTACTTTTTTCAGGTGTGTAACATGCGTGACTAACATGCGTGACACATATGGTTACTATACGTGATACGTATATTAAATTTTTCATGTGTGTTTCATATGTGACGGACGTATGGTACTCATACATTTAATATACGTTTAACATGTATTTTAGATTTTCATGCGTGTTTTGTATGTGATAGACATGTGGAAAACATACGGTTAATATACGTGAAACATGCTTTTTAATTCCTCATGCCTGTTGCATACATGTCAGAGCCAATATTCCAATGTTAATGTTACTCTCACTTTCGAGCTCCAACGTTAATTCAATAATATGCATCACAAATGTGGTAAACATGCGTTATCAATCTAACGTCATAACTATAGACTCCACTTGTCCAAATTCAGAGTAAATCTAGATTGTTATAAGAACCAGATGAAGACCAATTTAATAATAAAACAAATGTTCTAGAATGAATAAGATGCAACATGTTTATTACACAGTATCCAGGCTATACAATACAATATATTATTATAATATGTATTTCTTGAGCTTCTGGAGTTAATCTTATTACATAGAATATCCATTGCTATACAATGTACTATATGTTGATTAGGTCTCTGAAATATTTAAGAGTTCTTCAAGATATCTTTAAACTTTGAGGATCCAACATGTCTATGGCTCTGTCTCCTGCAAAAGATTAAAAACATAGGTAATCACAGATTACGAAGCTCACCTCGTGGCAGCAAAATTTCAATTCAAACATATTTCTAAGTATGTGGATTTTACTTAAATTCTGCACATGACAACGTTATCAAAATCAAGCTTAAGTTTATGCAATTTCAGAAGTGAGCCGCGCGGACAGTAAAGCTTTGATTGGTGTAAACAATTTTAACTTTAAGGATCCCGCACCCTAATAGAGTACTTCTGATTAAAATGTATGCATATTTTCATAATTTCCTGACAAATGCCGATGATTTCATAATCGGGAATCTTTGGGATGTCAGAGTAAAACATTGTACGAGAAATGTAATCCCTAATTTTAGCTAGAAAAGTATGTATAGCATTCTTCTTAAAGAGACTGAAAATTCTTATTTCTGGTATTTATTATTGAAAATGCATTAGGGGTTGAATACCTTAAAACATTCTGTAGGCATGACTAACAGTGGCCCTAACTAGCCGCACTTGCCAGTGCTGTAAGTGGTATCTGTAGACTTGAATGTAGAACCCCCCTCCCCAAAAACAAAACTGGGAACGCCATGGGATATATTATAAGTAGGGTTCTCAGTAGCGGAACCAGCGCCCCCTTTGCTGGGGGGTCAAGGGGCGAATTTTGTCTATTTTTACTGTCAGAAAATGGGCCAAAATATAAGGGTTTTTGGATCATTTCAGGTCAATGACAATGCCAGGGAGGGGGTGGAATGCCCCCTCCGTACCCCCCTGCATCCGCAACTGGTTCAGTATGTGAAAGGTGTATGCATGTAAATTGGGACTGAACCTCCAAAATCAGGCGAGTTGACAGCTATGTCGTAGGACAATGTGGACAGATAATTCATTGCTCTTATCTTGATTTTCTTCTATCAAATCTATCTACATGTTACGATTTCAGATGTTTCAACACTGTTCAATGTAAAAATAACTTACATAACTGGAATTAAATTTTGATTTTGGCAAGAAGTAAGCTCTTCTGATGACCAGCTGTTAATAAACCCAGCCCGGACAGATCAGTTGCCTTGTCCATGACAATTATTTCACACTATCATAGTTTCGTTTCTTCTGGTCAGAGGAAGCTCGAGCAAATTTTGATAAATCGTTTTCTTCGATTTAAAAATAATTTAGATACAGTAAAGATTACTTTTTCGTATTAGGAAAAACATGTTCACATCTTTTCATAGGGGTTTACACGGCTGATGTTCCCGATCCGATGACTTCTTCGTAGATCTATTTCCCAGTTTCCGACCAGGTTCTCGTTGATCGTCTGCTGTCTATGAGTCTATTTCGAGCACACGCTACTTCGCGCGGTCAATGTTTCTCTTCGCATTACAGTTGTTCATCAACATAAATTAAGTTTTGAATCGATGTGTATCGTGTTGAAAGCTTTTTTTCATCAGTTTTAAATACAGACATAGCTATTTCTTTCTTTATTTTTTAACACTAGGCTGCCTCCCAATCTACCCTTGCCATGCAAGTGGTAGACTCCGTTTTGTAAAAGGTATCACAGAGAAATAGATTCCAATATCATTTCAAAATTTATTTAAGACATGATACATATAGGAAAGCAAAAGCTTGTTAATCTTACGTTAAATTAATGTGAATCTCATCACCATCTAATGTAAAAATGTAATCAATACATGTATATGAATGCATCTTGGCATATATGCGGCACACATATGTAAAACACATATCAAATTTACCACATGTAAAACATATGTAACACATATGTTAAACGTATGTGAATATCAATGTTGACATATGGATCATAGAACAGATATCTATATTGGAAATTTTTCAACTTTGATAGTTCAAATAATTTACATGATAATCATGAGTTAGCATTCACATATGTAAAACATTTGATTCACATGTGATACACATATGGTGAACAAAAACAGGTGATTTACATATGTGAATGTTTTACATATGTGGGCTAACATATGTGAAACATATGTCTGTCAACACATGTTATACATATGTCTTTATCTTACATATGTTAAACATATGAATGTCATATGTGTCACATACGTTTCAGTCAAACATGTGTGACACATACGTTGCACATTTTCCTGTGTAATCTAGGACCGAAAATTTTACGTCAAATGCACTTATAATGAATGCTGCCAGATTTATCCTTTTTTAACGAATTTAGATAAGAAATGTAACATTTGTTTCATAATTTTCTTTTGATACCACCCCTAATTTTGTTCCCTTACGTACCTATACGTAGTACGAAGTTCGTTGGTAGGTTTACGTCGCTTATTCGAACAGCTCTATTAAAACAATTTCACTTATAGGGAACATTCGTTTCCTTTTCTTTAAACTGGAGGCGACGGACGTCATGTCAGTTAAGGACAGTTAACGGCTCAGTTGATCATTCAATGATTAGTTCAATCATTAATTTAATCATTGCTTTACAGTGAAAAATATTGCACCGTCTGGAAAGGTGTAAATTACCGTCTACAACGTAGACCGTGTAACAAGTGACAATGACTCGTCACGTGATAGCTCTCGGCCAGTGAGAGTGGAAATAGAAACAAACTATAAAATAAATGATGTTAAACGTCTTCAAATTCAATAGCATCATTAAAGACCTGATAGATTTTCAGCATGGACCAGACATGTAAGTTATAGTATCTAAGTAAGATGGACCGAAAATGAAGCTTGAAATCTTTTATTTTCAATACCATAGACTGGACCTCCCGATAATTTGGATCCCCAGGAAAAATCTAGATCCACCAATGTATGCATGATTGTAAATAATGACTTCGATTTTCTCCTCGTAGAAAATATTCTTGTGAGAACATGAAAGGAGGGGATCTCCAACAACACCAGTCCTGGTGTTGGACCAACAGCAAAACCCCAAACAACAAAAACACAAAGCAGACACGCACAGAAAGAGACGCAAATAGTACATGTACAAGGAACGTCAAATCACACAGAATTACTGCACATAAATCAACGAGACTTAAACCCATGAATCAAATTTCACATCATATCCAGCAGATAGTTTTTTTCTGACTGAACAATATAATTGACAAAACTTTTTGTTTGCAGAGTATGTGTATATATAGTCTTGAGTTATGTTAAGGGAAAATCGGACTGATTATGTTAATTTTCAGACCAAAATTACGATCCAACGTACAATTAATGAAAAATACATTTGACGGTTAAAATTTTCCTGAGTCTTGTAATTAGCGCAAATCGAAAAATAAATGAGTTTCTTGACATTACGCTTTCTCTTTACCTTTTATAATTTAACAAAAACCACAAAATCCTACGTATTCCTTGAAAAAGAAAACAAAAATATAATAATTGCAAAAAAAACTTAAACCAAGAACACTTATAATTAAAACGTTGTTAAGACGAGTCACAATGTAAATTAGTGTGGAATGAGAAACATGTATTTCCTTTTTTGTCCTAACGAAGTTCTTAGTAAGTGAAAACAAGAGAGTACGTGATAAGACTTCACGAAACAGTAATGTTTCCATAGCAATATGCCTAATCTGCTCACATTTTAACCTTTTTTACTAAGGGATGTCTCTTGTAAGGAAATAACGCCGCTCAAATTTAAGGTATGTTTGTTTGATACTTTATCTTTGTTTTTTGTTTTTGTTTTGGTCCAATTTCAGAGGTTCTATTATTTCAATAGCGATATATAGTGTGCCACTGATGTAGGATCATGAATAGTAACATCGACATGCTATCGAAATGCACTTTTTCGAAGGGAAATTTAAAAAATATTTCATCTCAACGTCAAACCTCCATAATTTTTCTAGTATCAATTCACTTTTATATTAAATAACCCTCTTTCGTATGAGTCGGTATGACAATGAACTAAGTGAGTAACATTAATATATGAAATCGAAAAAACCATCATGCACTGAAAATAGCGGAAGATTTGTATCAAATAGAAACACGAAGTGTCACACTCTGCGGCGGGAGAGCAGCCTATAAGACAAACATGTCTAAATACGGGGCATCAAACAGTCATGTTTCGGCTAATGAATCCTCATCAGTGGTACTTTAAACCAAAATGATTCAAATAGAAAAATAGTTTACACATTTACAAATAGGTACATTTTTGGACAATAGTTTAAAATAGGTACATTTTTGGACAATAGTTTAAAATAAGTACATTTTTGGACAATAGTTTACAAATAGGTACAACTTTTGACAATAGCTTACAAATAGGTACATTTTTGGATAATAGTTTACAAATGGGTACATTTTTGGACATAATATTTTTACACTCTTTGGCCATATTTCATTGTTTAGATTGAGGATCACTGACGAGGGTTAAGTACCCGAAACACGTGTGCATGTCTGGTCCGTGCTATAAATTTATCTGGTCTTAAATGATGCTATTGAATTCGAAGACGTTTAACATATATACCACTTGGTGAGTGTCACTGCTGCATGGTGGACCAGGAGTCCCAGATGGCACATGTAGCCAAGGTCGATCAACTTCGGTTGATCGTCTGTCTCTTCAACGCATTCGAAAATTTCTGTTATCAAAATTTCTTGAAATTTCTAAAACGTGGGTCTTGTAGCATCATATCCCTTCAATCCTGCTACGACTTTCGGTACATTTATGACCACAGTTTTCAGGACATGGATCTCGAGTTTCCGATGAAAATACGCGACGCATCTTCTTTACCTTGAGGCTATACCAGCTCATATTTTTTCAAATCGTCAAACTTAATCGTAAATGTAAATACTTTCTTTTCTTCTTGTTTTTTTTTTAATTTATTGTTTCCGTTACAACTAGTGTTCATAAATTTCTTACGGCAACACAACGTCGTGACGGCGTCATGTGACGACGTCGTTGACGTCGCTCAATACGCTATACCATGCCTCAAACGATTCCACATATTTTCATCAATTTTTAAGATATTTGAAAAAAGAAAACAGTTTTAGAAACTGCAGACATCTGTTATTCAACATACAAAATTTCATTCAAAAGTACGACAGGGCCGAATTCCATGGTTACCGAACCTACTCCTTTTTGGACATAATATTTTTCACACTCTTTGGTCATATTTCATTGTTTAGATTGAAGATCACTGACGAGGGTTAAGTGCCAAAAACGTTCATGTCTTGTCCATGCTGCAGATATATCTGCTTTTAAATGATGTCATTGAATTCGAAGCCGTTTAACATTAGTAAAGCACCCTCTAGTCTAATTTTTAAATTTCATATATCTATTATGCAAAGAGTGAGCGGCGGGTCCAAGTCTATAAGTTTATGTAGGGTCCATTCAGAGGAGTTATTGAAATTAAAATTGTTGTCAAAATCATTTGAGGGATGGTGCAAGGGTTTTAATCTATTTCATTGATCAATATGGAGAAGACGTCTCTATGACGGCCATCAAGCAAAATCCGTCCTTATCTGTCTATAAAATCAGCATACAGAGAACAATTACTGTTAATATTTTTCATGTTTTTACAATAAAATATGAAGTTCACTTGTTATCTTTAATGATTATTTGAATAAACAATTTCTGAGGTAATAAAATATTTTGAAATGACGTAACTTACGGGATTGTTGCGTTCCGTTTTGACACCTCCCTCTTCTCTACTCAGAGTTTTGTTAACCATTTCCAATGGTTTTGATGGTAATCCAACTCTACATTACACCGAGGTTCATTAACGTATCATGTGCTTGGGTGTGAATAGTTCAACCTTAAAGCAATTTTGCGACATCTAGGCGGGAGTTAAAGGATAGGCTAGATGCATTATCGATGAGTGCTTTGGTAAATCGTGTAATATTAAGGAAACGTTTGGATTCAGCGGAGAAAAGAATAGCATTGACAATTTATCAACTTATTGTGACGTTTGTACATGAACACTGAAAACGAGTATATGTATACCAGAGAAGAAAAAGAACAATGAAAAAATGAAAATAAAGAGGAGTGTCAATCGTAGTTCAGGATTCCTAGATCCAGGGGAGTACAGCATAACTGTGTTAGTTTCCATTAACAAGGCAATCGCCAACCCCCGAATGGAGGCAAGACCAGGTGGCTGGTATATAATAAACATAAAAGAAGATATCGATTTCTTCTACCAGGAACATCCTTCTCGTCAAAAGTAGAAACTGTGTCCAACGTGTAATTTAAAACGGATTCAGTTGTGAAGTATGAATTACCAGAGTACTTTTCAGGTGGAAACACTTTTTCAGACAGGGATTTTAGGAGCCACAAATAGACTGTAAATGGGTCCGGTGCAATGCCCTGATGGATATTAAGGGGGTGAAGCCCTGGTAGCAAATGGATTTTGAGCCTTTCCAGGGCAGTTTACTACATAAAAATTACCATATACTCTGCACAACGATGTGGAAGTATCTGCGCACTGAAAATGTAGTAAGACAACTTTGTGCTGAACACAGTGGAACAAGTGCGCAGGACTACTACAAACAACGAACATCAGACTAATAAATGTAAACAAAAATACTGGACAAGAAAATAGTGGGTACATTAACATTGAAACCAGATAGATTGGAGCACTTTGAAGAATTGAAGAATATATATTTGAATTTGAAGACGCTTAATATTTCACCGAAAATTCAAATGGATAATTACATTTGACCGTAAGAGAAGAGATTGTCGTTTATTGACAAAGAAATATCACGGGTAAAAAAGGAAGAATTACTAATTGATACATAAGCCTGGGAGAATGTAAACTGAAGGATATTTGTGCTAGAAGGAGCATGACGATGGATAAAAAGGTTCTTCTACGTTGATTCTTTTCGAAAGCATCTCCATTTTCACCAATATACTGGAATGTCAACAGTGAAAACATTTTATCTTTTACATTGATGTGGATATATTATTTTGAAAAACTTAATAAGAACTAAGTAGGAGGATGACGGATGGATTGGATTTTAATCATTTTAGAAATTTCATTTAAAACCAAGGAATTTGCCGTGTCGTCTTGCTTGAAAATTGCTCTTTATTTTCATTTTTGTCGTTTTGTACTTTTCATTTTCCTCTGTTTTTGGTATGCCTTACAAATATACTACCTTGAATGTATTTCTATCATAAACAGGTGTGTTGTGGAATAAAATTTATATGCAAACTGTTCTTAGTCCCGCGTGATATTATAAGCTTACCAAATGACGGAACATTCATTATACTCAAATCTAGGTTTGTCTACTTCTACTTGTAAAGTGTGGGCAATTTCGTCATTAGCATAATTATCACGAGGTTTTAATCTTTCTCGTGATACTTCTTATCACGATTTTTAATAAAAACATATTTCTCTGACCTCCAATGTGTATGATGTTCTTTAGACGGTTAGAATAGTTCTTAGTCATTTTTCATAAGCAATGAAAAATATTTCTTTGTACGTTACAGGAATGGAGTCAAAATAAGAATATAAAGAAATATTACCTCTGTGCGAACATTTTTGGTCGGATTGTACAGCAATTCTGTCTTTTCGATTTGACATGCCTACGTTCGATTTGTGCAGGTATATGACGTAAAAGCATTGTGACGTCATTAGATTCCATTGAAAACGTCATATTTGTGACCCTGTTTCGCTGAATTTCAGGCTGGTTTCCATAAAAATTGATGACGTCACAATACGTTGACGTCAGATACCTGCACAAATGGGAAGTAACTCTGTATTTCGAAAAGACCGAATTCCATTATTTACAAATCCGTGTCAATTTGATCTTGTATCATACATGTCTGGTCGTTATTGCCTTATGTCTTCAGTTTATAATTGTGTGTAATAAACACTTTGAACTTTCACCATCGCAACGAAACCAAGTTGAGAATAATTTATTTTCAAATTCATATTTTATCTTTTGTTTAATTAATGGCTTAAAATGTCATTGATGAAGCACTAGTACTCTACCTGACCTACACAACAATTAGAATGATGTCACATCTTCTACTTACACAAAGCCAGGTAAACATATTTATAACCTACACAAAGTATTGTGAGAAAATGAAATTTAAAAAACAAAAGAGTAAGGTTATTAATGTCGGAATGAAACCCTCTCATTTTCTATTTTAGGTTCGGAGTAATTTTCGCCATGGTACTCCAGTGGGTGGCGCTATGTTTATTGCTAGGACACGTTTCCGGACAGGGATATTCAAATCGGCGTATGATTTTTATTCAGTTATTTAAAAATCTTATGTAAAGATGATGATTTCAAGAAATGAAATGCCAGACTGCTTCTATTTTAATACATTGATGTTATATTGTCCATGCTGCAATTTCATCTGGTTTTAAATGATGCTATCGAATTTAAAGACGTTTAACATTGAACAAGATAGAACAATGCTCCAAATTAGGAATGCAGCTGGTATCTGGGTTAGGCATTCTAGAATAAATCCTTTCAAATCTTCTTTTAAGTACTTCCTTTCTCTAACACACAGCAAAACATTCAAATGCGAAAACAAATGGAGACAAGCATAACACGAGACACAAAAGGGACAAAATAGAGACTAAATCGATATCATATTTTGGTGTTTTCTAATTTACAGATTGTGCCGATTTTAAGACAGCCGTGGAAGGCCAGCCCCACAAGTATATAGAGATGGTAAACATGGCACCGATGGTGAGAGACTGCCCACCCATGACACATTTCAATCAAGGAACATGTGATTGTTCTGTGCTGATCATTGATACAGGGCATGGTATGAATCTTTTTTAATTATGATTATTATATACAATTCTTAATTAGATTTGATACAACGATTCTCTGAAATATTGAAAGTACATTATAAAAGAATTTCTTGATTTATGAGTAAATATACTTGGTAGAGACCGAAGTTAATTGTTTAAAACTGTTCACCAGCTTATGATTTTATTATTTATTATGTTCCCAACATACGCTTTTATCCACATTTTAATTAAAATAATTTGTAAACGTGATCTGTGAATTTTTCACCTTGGAATCGTCTAGTTGATACATGTACACGATTTCTCCTCGAAAAATCTTAATCAATGGACCTACATCCGTAGTTTATGTTTTAATTTACTTTGAATGGTTAAACATACAAGTTCATTGAAAAGGTAGCGAATTTAGTTATCCTATGTGTTAAACATGAAATCCGCTGAGTACGAGAATTCATATTTTCCCTCCGAAGTCATACATTTTGGTATGCTTATAAGCAATCAGCAATTCCAAAACAAAAAAATATCAAAACTTTCTTGAATTCCAATCATGAAACGTTTTTTTTTTTCATCGAGAGAAAATAACGTGAAACAAGACCGCATACCTCAAGAAAATAATTCAAGGAGTGCCCACAGGCAGTACGGAATATATGGGAAAAGATCTCAAACAATGTCTACACTGTACTGGCTACAAAGGAACACATCCACAACATTGTTACAAGGGGCGATCAGCAGACATAACAACTCCAAAATGAAGCACACAACACTCCCGCCGAACATTTCAATACACGACCAAAGAGACTCACCAAAACATGAGATATGATTTTCAGTTCATAAACTTAGAGAAATGGACATCTGGCATATTTACATTATTCTACATTATTTCTTGAAGTAAACAATTTTTCATTTATAGAGTCGATATGAGAATTAGCGAATCTAGGCCCCCGTCCAACACATAATAATGAGACTTTTGTCGTTAGCAAGAAAAATAACGATTACCATTCCTATTATAATAATGTCCGCTACACAATTATATGATAAAAAAAAATCCAACACGGCAGTGATTTTGATATTTGGGGGGATGTAAAACCATTACACCCTCCTTTCAAAGGAATGACGGACACACTGCATTGTTTGATTAACTTTCGATGATATCTTCATACCTTGGCGTACTACACAAACCTATAGTACCACCTTAATATCAAACCTATCGTCATTACGATCTTCGATCCCAAGTTTTGTTTTCAGTCGAATCCCTCCTTTGTCATACTTTTCTCTACTCCACCATGCTGCAAAACAACAAAAAAAAATATAAGACTGAACAAAAATTCTTCTCTTTACTAATGATTTACATCGAGAAAAAAAATGTTTAATTGTTATTAGAAATTTTGTCTTGAACGTCTTTCTGCTGTTTACTTGCAGGGACGAACATACATGGTGGAGTAGAAACTAGTATGCACCATAGTGACCCCGTTGACATGGGACATGATCCTATGGCCGCCGATTTGGCAAACCTCCCTACAAGTGTTCTCCTTGAGATGCTACACCAAGAACAGCAGATTAGTTCTCCTCAGTTCAACGTTCCAACAGTTCCACCGCCCATTCCAACTCAGCCTGTTCAGTCATCGTGGCAGGAATTTACACTTCCAGAAAGTGGCGCAAAAGCGTCTCTTGATCAAAACCAGCTTGTTATAAGAGTGCCTGTAGACAGACCTTTTGATGGCACACAATTCAATCAAAACGTGGACCAGTTTTCTTATGTTCCAACCGTAGAACCGATAGATCCGATTGTTAATATGTTTGGAAATGCCCACGCGCATCAAGATTTTATGATACCAACTACAACTCCGGTACCACGTATTGAAATGTACAAACCCTATGTTCCCGAAACTCTGGCAAATATTCCAGAAGTTGTAGCTATCATAACACAAATTCAACAAAAAGTTAGATCAAAGACAATGGCAGAACAGAAGAGGGCATTCGAAACATTCTTCAAGCATTTTTCGGCAAATTTGGCTAAATACCAATCACAGAAAGAGTCTGTCACAGATCCTCCAAGACCTCGGAGACGTCAGGGTATTCCAATCAGGGAGAGTAGAATTCAAGTCAGAACTACACCATTACCACCTCAACCAAGAATAGTGACCTTTCCACCAGATGCAACAGAATCGCCATTTCCAACTGAGAGTGCAGTTGAAGTGCCATTGCCTCCTCCTCCTCGAAGCAATATCAAAGATAGAACTAGGTTTACTCAACGTATTTCTCCAAATATTGAGAAGACGCCACCAAAAATAGACATTTCAAATCAAAATGAACAACCCTCTCTTCCTGCTAGTAGGATGAAAAGTGAAGTTGTGAGCGATACACGCCGTATGTCGAGTAGTGAATCAAAACCTTCAGACAAAATTAAATCGGAATTCGCAAAGACTGGAAAATTAACAGATGTTTCAGAAACAACAAAAGCAACTAAATCAAACGTTCAAGTTTTACCAAAGACATTACCTCCAGTGAAAACGACGCCGAAACCTGAAGAAAGACCAAAAACAATGAAAGAAATATTAGGAATCCTTCGAAGAAGACTGCGCAAAAAAGGAGTTCCAAAGGAAAAGATAACCGTTTCTCTGTTAAAGAGTATGATAAGTAAAGACAAAAAATTAATAGCTATGATCAGGAGAAGTAAGAAATTTATTAAGAAAGCTAAACAAAATCAAGAAAGCAAACCAGAACAAAAAAGCTCAACCGTTCAAATACAGGCAAAAAAGGACATTAGTAGAGTCAAGAATACTTCTGACAAAAAGCCAACAGTTCTGAAAACAGTTCGTGCAGTCGAAAATAAGGATAAACAAAAAGTTATAAAATCAAAGGATGAACATTTCAAAAAACAATCCGACATGAAAGCAAATAGAGAGAATGCTATTCAATCAAAAGATGCAAAAGCTGCGAAAAATCTTAATAAAGCGGCAGGAGTAATAAGTCAAAACGCGGGTGGGATGAAGAAGGCGAAGACACCAATGCCATCTACAAAAGGAACAACTCGAACTGTACCTCGCCTTCCAAAAATAGAAACCAGTGCACGTATGAACCATGAAAAGGCAATCAATGTGCCAATACCGCCTCCACCGCCACCTCAAGTTCTTGCGCCTGGTGACAGACGTAGTGTTAAGCAACGATCTTTTAACATTCAAATCACTGATAAAGCAAAAGACATTTCACCGAATATTGTGAAAACTACAAGAGATTCGCATGTTCAAACTGACGTTTCTGTAGATTCGCAGTCTCATGCTAGTGCTCCTGTGGAAGAATCAAGGAATTTCTTTGGCATGCCACCTCCCCCGCCGCCCCCACCGTTTGTAAGTTCTGCTAACCCTTCATCAACGATTACGCATGCTTCCACTCAGTCAGTAAATTCTCGAGAAGCATACAAGCCTTTAGTTAACATTAAAATAAATGCGAAAGAAAATATCATGTCGGAAGTAAAGGAAACTCTTAAAAGCAAAATGATACCGTTTAAACAAGACAAAGTAGTTACCACAACCATCCCGACTCAGACTACAGTTTCAGAACGCATAGATACTAGTAAATTTGAAACAACGATTTCATCTCCTCAACATGAAAATAAAACTGGTCTTGATATGATAAACATTCAACCGAATAGTAATCAATCCTTAGAAAATACGACATCCTCTAAATCTAATGCAAGTTCTCCTGTAACTAAACCCAAGATTCCTTTCTTAGATCCTAAAATTCTTCCACCGTTCCCCTTCCTACTCTTATTAAAACCTAGCTTATTAAAACATGTAATTGGTCAAATGTCAACCAGTAAGAAAACAAAAGTTCAGGAAAATATAAGACTTAAAGTAGTTAAGGGTATTACAAAGCCAGTTGTCCTAAACAATGAAACCGGTCTTGTTTATTCATCTAATGAATCCATTTCAGGTATAAGAGAAATTCATACCAAGAAAGGAAATCCTGCTATACGTGGTATCCAGCAAGAGCTAAAGAAGCATGAGACTGGCTCCCATAAAAGTTGGAGAAGAGGACATTCACGACCAATGGAAAATTTTCAAACAAAATTAGACCCCCCTTCTAGAAGTCTAAGTCATAAAGATCACACTGGAGGTATACCCATTCCATCAAATCTTGTTTCTGACATGAGCAAAATCCTTAACCGTATTGAAAAGAAAACTCAAAAAGCAAAGGACCATAGAGCAAAAGATTTGAGAAGAGACATGCGTCCTCTGCCATCGCGAAACGAAATCACACAAAGAATGAAAAAAGCAAAATTACTAGCAGCAGCCAAAAGCGCTGCAGTAAAAACAGGTCTTGGAATTTCTAGTGAAACTCCCACGTCAAGAATGGATTTGCCGCGACCTGCAATAAATGCATCTCCTGTTGACACAATGCCCGATAGAAAATCCACCCTTGGAGTCAACCCTGCAGAAGAGGCTGTGAAGAAACTTGATCAACAAATAGCAAATCTTTTAAAGACAATGAACGAAGGAAGAAATGCGGCAACTCCACGGGACATGAAAATTGCCAAGCAACCTGATCTTACACATTTAGGAATTGGAAGACCACAAAAAACACCTCCGCTTATAGAAAATAGACCAACTATGCCATCAGCAGTTCAATCCAACATTCCGACAGACTCATCTGTTTTAGCTCAAACCTCAACTGCAGCTTCACCAAGCTTAGACATTTCAAAGCTTGCAAGTAGCTTGACCGGAACATCCATGGGAGGAGCATCTGCACAGACTGGACAATCGTCTACCGTAGACACCGCACAGCCACAGGCATCTCTTCCCTCCAATATTGACGTAAATGGACTTCTTAATATGGTAAAATTCGCTCTTAACCAACCTGCCAACTCGGTTTCACAGTCACCTCTCATGAATCAAATAAAACAATTAGTGTCTGGTCAAACCGCTGGTACTGGACAATCTACCGAGTCACCACTCATGACGCAAATTAAACAAGCAATAAGTATGCTTGCCTCCGGTTCAGGGTCGGGACAAGGTCAATCGCAGCAAATAAATGCTAACGATATTTTAAACCAATTTATAGCTAAAATTTCTCCAAATAGTGATATGTCTAGCATGAACGGGGGATCTGCCAATCCCCTCGGTAATATGCTGACATCCCTTACTGGAGGCGGAGGGATGCCACAAATGAACAGCGGTTTTCCCCAAATGGGCTCACCTAATCCGTTTGGTAATATGGGGTCATCAATGATGAGCAGTTTTCTGTCTTCAGGTGATATGCCTTTTAATTTAGGAGGAGGGTCACAAATGGGAATGCTTCAGAGGGTTATGCAGCAAGAGGGAGGGGGAGATGCGGCCGAGATGGCTAGTAGTATGTTCGGTGGTGGTGGCGGCGGTGGGATGAGTGGTATGGAAGGTTTTCAAATGGGAGGAATGCCAGGAGGATTAATGTTCGGTTCGTGAGGTCTTTCAATTAAATTTATCGAAGGAAATTTTAGAAACAAACTTAAATATAGCAGCAAACTTCCTGTTGGTATTTAATTCCTTTGAAATTACAATTTGGCTTAAATGGCATATTGCATAGAAGTGTAAAACTAAATTATTTCTTTTTTCCATGCAATATAAATGAAATAAAGAAATAGTCTGCAAAATTCGACATTAGATTGCTCTGCGCTTGCAAGATTTCGATCAACACATATGTTTACTTTATCAATTACAAGTTACTGGAGTGTTTTCAATCGAGGCATTACAAACTTTTCTTTCAAGGAAATTTAGAAAAAAAAGTTTCCTTTTCATTTCAGTGAAGCTTTGTGTGGTTTGATATAATTGTTTGTCAATAGGAGCATTGATATACATCTTCCGATAGACTTTCGAGTATTGTTGCCGCTCTCATATTCGCATGATTTTTATTGCTATGAAAAATTCTAGTCACTGAGTTTCTCGTAGGAATTTCAGAGTCGAATTAAGTCCAATTTTAGAGTAAGGCACAAAATCATTAAGATGTTAATATATTCAATTTTATTTATATAAGGCACAAACTTTCTGGGCATCGGCCTTCATCAAGTTCAAGACTTTTCAAATAAGTAAAATATAAGATAGATTAACTTGGCAATTGAAAATAACATTTTCGTTTCTTCAAATTGATAATTGTGTAAAAGGCCAAAGAGCAGAATCAATATGTTGTTATCAGCCTAAGTTAAAATTTCCCATTAGTCGTGAATGCCATATACATTAAAAGCTCTTTCGTAGAAACTTTATCTCATTCACGTATTAGTTCCTCATTTGTACATAACACTTTTCTTTTCATTTTATTTATCATTAAATGTTATCAAAATATGTGTACATCTTCAATAGTAAACATTAAAGGAATGACATTAATTACAAAAGACAGATATGATCTTCCAAAAGACGATGGATCGCATTGAAGTTTTAGTACAGGACTTAGGGTAAGTCTCGTGAAATCATTATGGTAGCAGTTTCGGAGAAGTAGAAAATGAGAAAAGATTATGCCAGTTAACGACAGACACATAGACGATGGATTGCGTACATTACATTGTATGACTTCGAGAAATGATCTCCCAAATGACTTTGAGAAAATATATTCGTATATCTCTGAAAAGACCAATATCAAGGCTCCATCAAAGACAAGGAGAGCATGGGGATATTGCCGCTCTCACATTTAAACAGAAAAGGGAGAGCATCTCTTAAAACTACCACCACATCAACAACAGATCGACAGAGACAGCGAGAAGAATCACATCAACATGACCAAAAAACAATTCAAAACAGATAATCCGTTCTTACATTGGACTCTGGAGATCGTTTATAAGATAGTGTAACAGTTGTCCTTCGTGTTTCTGTGGTGCTGTGTTCTTGCCTCCGTCTGTTTGTCCTTCGTGTTTCTATGGTACAGTGTTATTATCTCCGTCTATTTGTCCTTCTTGTTTCTGTGGAGCTGTGTTATTGCCTCCGTCTGTTTGTCCTTCGTGTTTCTGTTGTGCTGTGTTATTGTCTCCGTCTGTTTGTCCTTCGTGTTTCTGTGGTGCTGTGTTAATGCATCCGTCTGTTTGTCCTTCGTGTTTCTGTGGTGCTGTGTTATTGTCTCCGTCTGTTTGTCCTTCGTGTTTCTGTGGTGCTGTGTTATTGTCTCCGTCTGTTTGTCCTTCGTGTTTCTGTGGTGCTGTGTTATTGTCTCCGTCTGTTTGTCCTTCGTGTTTCTGTGGTGCTGTGTTATTGTCTCCGTCTGTTTGTCCTTCGTGTTTCTGTAGTGCTGTGTTATTGCCTCCGTCTGTTTGCCCTTCGTGTTTCTGTGGTGCTGTGTTATTACCTCCGTTTGTTTTTTTCTTCGTGTTTCTATGGTGTTGTGTTATTACCTCCGTCTGTTTGTCCTTCGTGTTTCTGTGGTGCTGTGTTATTGCCTCCGTCTGTTTGCCCTTCGTGTTTCTGTGGTGCTGTGTTATTGCCTCCGTCTGTTTGCCCTTCGTGTTTCTGTGGTGCTGTGTTATTGTCTCCGTCTGTTTGTCCTTCGTGTTTCTATGGTGTTGTGTTATTGCCTCCGTCTGTTTGTCCTTCGTGTTTCTGTGGTGCTGTGTTACAACCTCCGTCTGTTTGTTCTTCGTGTTTCTATGGTGCTGTGTTATTACCTCCGTCTGTTTGTCCTTCGTATTTCTGTGGTGTTGTGTTAGTCTCTGTTTGTTTTTACTTCGTATTTCTATGGTGCAGTATTATTACATGTACCTCTGTCTGTTTGTCCTTCGTGTTTCTATGGTGTTGTGTTATTTCCTCTGTCTGTTTGTCCTTCGTGTTTCAATTGTGCTGCATTATTGTCTCCGTCTGTTTTTTCTTCGTGTTTCTATGGTGTTGTGTTATTGCCTCCGTCTGTTTGTCCTTCGTGTTTCTGTGGTGCTGTGTTATTACCTCCGTCTGTTTGTCCTTCGTGTTTCTATGGTGTTGTGTTATTTCCTCCGTCTGTCTATCCTTCGTGTTTCTATGGTGCTGTGTTATTGCCTCCATCTATTGGTCCTTTGTGTTTCTGTGGTGTTGTGTTATTGCCTCCGTCTGTTTGTCCTTCGTGTTTCCATGGTGTTGTGTTATTGCCTCCGTCTGTTTGTCCTTCGTGTTTCTGTGGTGCTGTGTTCTTGCCTCCGTCTGTTTGTCCTTCGTGTTTCTATGGTACAGTGTTATTATCTCCGTCTATTTGTCCTTCTTGTTTCTGTGGTGCTGTGTTATTGCCTCCGTCTGTTTGTCCTTCGTGTTTCTGTGGTGCTGTGTTATTGTCTCCGTCTGTTTGTCCTTCGTGTTTCTTTTGGTGCTGTGTTATTGCCACCATCTGTTTGTCCTTCGTGTTTCTGTGGTGCTGTGTTATTGCCTCCATCTGTTTGTCCTTCGTGTTTCTGTGGTGCTGTGTTATTGTCTCCGTCTGTTTGTCCTTCGTGTTTATGTGGCGCTGTGTTATTGCCTCCGTCTGTTTGTCCTTCGTGTTTCTGTGGTGTTGTGTTATTGCCTCCATCTGTTTCTCCTTCGTGTTTCTTTGGCGCTGTGTTATTGCCTCCGTCTGTTTGTCCTTCGTGTTTCTGTGGTGCTGTGTTATTGTCTCCGTCTGTTTGTCCTCCGTTTTTCTGTGGTGTTGTGTTATTGCCTCCGTCTGTTTCTCCTTCGTGTTTCTTTGATGCTGTGTTATTGCCTCCATCTGTTTGTCCTTCGTGTTTCTTTTGTGCTGTGTTATTGCCTCCGTCTGTTTGTCCTTCGTGTTTCTTTGGTGCTGATTTATTGCCTACGTATGTTTGTCCTTAGTGTTTCTGTGGTGCTGTGTTATTGCCTCCATCTGTTTGTCCTTCGTGTTTCTTTGATGCTGTGTTATTGCCTACGTATGTTTGTCCTTCTTGTTTCTTTGGTGCTGATTTATTGCCTCCGTATGTTTGTCCTTAGTGTTTCTGTGGTGCTGTGTTATTGCCTCCGTCTGTCTGTCCTTCGTGTTTCTGTGGTGCTGTGTTATTGTCTCCGTCTGTTTGCCCTTCGTGTTTCTGTGGAGCTGTGTTATTGCCTCCGTCTGTTTGTCCTTCGTGTTTCTCTGGTGCTGTGTTATTGCCTCCGTCTGTTTGTCCTTCGTGTTTCTGTGTTTCTGTGTTATTGTCTCCGTCTGTTTGCCCTTCGTGTTTCTGTGGAGCTGTGTTATTGCCTCCGTCTGTTTGTCGTTCGTGTTTCTGTGGTGCTGTGTTATTGCCTCCGTCTGTTTCTCCTTCGTGTTTCTGTGTTGTTGTGTTATTGTCTCCGTCTGTTTGTCCTTCGTGTTTATGTGGCGCTGTGTTATTGCCTCCGTCTGTTTGTCCTTCGTGTTTCTGTGGTGCTGTGTTATTGTCTCCGTCTGTTTGTCCTTCGTGTTTCTGTGGTATTTTGTTATTACCTCCGTCTGTTTGCCCTTTGTGTTTCTGTGACGCTGTGTTATTACCTCCGTCTGTTTGCCCTTTGTGTTTCTGTGATGTTGTGTTATTGCCTCCGTCTGTTTGCCCTTTGTGTTTCTGTGACGCTGTGTTATTACCTCCGTCTGTTTGCCATTTGTGTTTCTGTGACGCTGTGTTATTACCTCCGTCTGTTTGTCCTTCGTGTTTCTGTGGTGCTGTGTTATTACCTCCGTCTGTTTGCCATTTGTGAATCTGTGACGCTGTGTTATTGCCTCCGTCTGTTTGTCCTTCGTGTTTCTGTGGTGCTGTGTTATTGCCTCCGTCTGTTTGCCCTTCGTGTTTCTGTGACGCTGTGTTATTACCTCCGTCTGTTTGCCCTTCGTGTTTCTAAGACGCTGTGTTATTACCTCCGTCTGTTTTTCCTTCGTATTTCTGTGGTGCTGTGTTATTGTCTCCGTCTGTTTGTCCTTCGTGTTTCTATGGTGCTGTGTCATTGTCTCCGTCTGTTTGTCCTTCGTGTTTCTATGGTGCTGTGTTATTGTCTCCGTCTGTTTGTCCTTCGTGTCTCTGTGGTACTGTGTCTCCGTCTGTTTGTCCTCCGTGTTTCTATTGTGATGTGTTATTGTCTCCGTCTGTTTGCCCTTCGTGTTTCTGTGATGCTGTGTTATTACTCCCGTCTGTTTGTCCTTCGTGTTTCTGTGACGCTGTGTTATTACCTCCGTCTGTTTGTCCTTCGTGTTTCTGTGACGCTGTGTAATTACCTCCGTCTGTTTGTCCTTCGTGTTTCTGTGGTGTTGTGTTATTGCCTCCATCTGTTTCTCCTTCGTGTTTCTTTGGCGCTGTGTTATTGCCTCCGTCTGTTTGTCCTTCGTGTTTCTGTGGTGCTGTGTTATTGTCTCCGTCTGTTTGTCCTTCGTGTTGCGCTGTGTTATTACCTCCGTCTTTTTGGATTCTGGTTTTGGGTTTTGTGTTTGACTTTCATTCACAAATCATTGAATATGAAAATAAAAGCCCATTAGAAAGGAGCACAATTACTTAATTCGTTGTTCGCGCTAAAAAGCTGAAAAGCAAGTTATTTGTACCTGCAGATGGTGCTATGACACTGAAAAGCAAGTAGTGACCAGCAAAGACCCGTAAATATAGCACTCAGGAAGAACGGAAAAGAAAAGATCTCCAACGACTCCCAATGGCGATTACAAACAACAATCCATCATAACATGAGAACGACAAGCAAATATGTGTCTTACCATGAAGCTACTACTTAGCTAGTAGGCATTTTGGCGAGTTGTATATGGTATGAAAGGCATACATACGGAATACCCGCGCAGGAACTCCAATGTGAACAAGCACCTGTAGGACCCTACGTTATCTAAATAGAATTTATGTATTATTGAGTACACTGTTGGAACAAAATGTCAGTAAATAAATAAAAACCTAATGTAGAGAAGAACGTTGAGTATTGGTTTTGTGTACGGGATTCATGGATCGTGTTGAACAACACAATTTTAGTATAGGACTTGGGTACGTCTCGTGAAACCATAATCCTCGCGGTTTTAGAGAAGTGGAAAATGAGAAATGACGATGGACGATGGATTGCATATTATCACGCCTCAGACAAAAATGTTGGAATCTGATTGGTCAGATCATGGTCACATGACGCCGTGAAAAAAGCCGTATCAGGCTTGTAAATCCGTATCGGGCCTGTAGTTTATTATGACGTCATGAATTGTATGATACAGAGACCCCCACACATACAGTAAGAGGTCTTCGACGTGATAAATTCGTTACACGGTTCGCCTGGCCCGATACGGGTTTTCTTTTCACACCATGTATTTTTCCGTATCAGGTCACTAATAATACGTTTTATGCCACCTCTGGCAAATTTCTTGCAATCTGATTGGTCGAGAAGAACCTGATATTATGTTGTATTATGTTACTGACAGGATATCATTAGGTCTTCCGAGTTCCGTCGGAAGACCTATTGTTTTCGTAACCGTGGAAAATTGGATCAGCGATTTCTCAAGAACCCTGTAAGCTAGGACAATGAAAGTTCTCCAACGTTACGTTTGGAGTAAAAGCTAGATTGGTCTTTTTTATTTTTGGTCTCTGTTATTTTTTTTTTTTTTTATCATGTTTTTTAGTAGATTCAAATATTTGACGGGAGCGTCGAATTACTCAAAAGGACCGAAAATTTCATGTTTTGCTATTTGTAAGCTTAAATATCTCGTATTTTGCTATCTACAATTTCCATTCTTTTTGAAAGTCGACAGCCATGCAAGATATGAAATGCTAGATGCACATTACGATGACGTCCTTCACCGTCCTTCATATTTCCAAATTCAGAAGTTCATAGGAGGAAGACACTTTTTTGCTTATAATAGTATACAAAAAATGAAGCTTATGAAGTTTCCTAAAAAATTCAATATTATTATTTTTTATCCATATATCTGTCTTATTTAGTCTTTCTGATTTTTCCTATCTCTTACTGTTGAAAAGATATGAGCATCGAAATTTTGAGTTGGGTATTTCGATACACCTTCACGCCAACAGATCGGGCGCACACTAAAATTGGTAGTCCGAGTCCGACTCGAGAAAAGCAGTGTTGAGATTTTCAAATTCCGATTTCACGGCAATGATGAATATGCATTTCATAAATACATTTCGATATACACAATTTGATTTTAAAACAGTTGATTAATTTAGAAGAGATCAGCTACAAACCAGAATTTACACACAAAAAGTGGTAGTTTGATTCCGATTTCTAACCTACAAACCTGTTTCTAAACTTCAATAACTATATTTTGAACATCAAGTTTAATTTCTAATTCTAGCAAACGTTCGAACATAATTTTCGGTTGGTTTATTTACAAATTGATGAACAATTTCTCCAACATTCTTCCCTCTCCTCGTTTTTCGAAAACAGTTCTGTTTATATTGAACGATGTCGCCATGATGGAAATTCAAAATAAACTTTGAAAAAAGGGAAGGGGGGGGGGGGGTCCAAATTTGAACCTGCACAGCGAGAACCTCATGGTATTTATATATAGAGAATAAGTGTCTTAATTTGTGTTTTGTTACGGGTATGCAACACACAGCAAGTGCATTTATCGTACATGTAATGCGCGTTAGCGCATTTCATGCGATAAATGCACTGGATGTGTGTTGCATACCCGTAACAAAACACAAATTACGACATTTATTCTATATATATGCACCATACTTGTCTGTTTCATTCTTGTTTCCTGAAATTGCTTTTTCTTGGTAAAAGGGTGACGTCAAAATTCATTTCGCCGAGGGTTCAGTTTGCAGATTAGAACAGCCGTCGCGGCATGTTTCTTTAGATCTTATGCATTGTGACGTCACGAGTGTTAATACACGAATTGCAGCACGTTCCTTTCAATAGTAACATCCCAGGGACTTACATTGGCTGTGCATATATATATATTGAACGTAACTTGTTATTACCATTTCTCTTCTCAAGAAAATTGGTTCTACGGCTACGAGCTCGCCTTTTTTATGGGGGAAGGGGGCAGGAAGAATTTGCAAAAAAAAAAATCCCGGCTCTGAAAAATGCTGAAAAAAATATTCCGGCCCAAAGGGCCGGCAATTTTTTTTTTCCCGGACCATGCAAAAGTAAGGATACATTGCATGATATGGAAATTTTTGCTGGCCCTTTGTGCCAGACAATTTAAAGTCAAAAAATTAATTAATATAAATACAAACTGTTCACATAGCTGTATCTACCAGAGACCTAATACGCATAGGCACAAAAATCTAGAAAAGGTTCTATTTAAACATCATACAATCTGTCTGAAATTCGCTAATTGCAAAGAGACATCTGAAGGAACGGTTATTAACTCATACTCTGTAACAGCGGGGAGTTTAACTTACACAGACATTCACAACATTTGACAATTTGTTTAAATCCGGCCCGAAGAACCGGCGAAAATTTTTCTCCGACTCTGGTAATGGCTGAAAAAAATGGCCTGCTCAGAAAATTGCTGAAAAAATTTTACCGGCTGGCAATAGAATTCCTAACCCCCCCCCCCCAAATCAAATGGTTGCTCACCAACAATTATCGGTTTGAAAATTTAATGTTACTGCTATTTGAAAACTTAAATACATAATATAAATACATGTAATGTGACGTCCTTCATATTTCCAAACCAAAAATTGTATAGGAGGAAGACACTCTTGTTGCAACCGCAACAAGAAACCTTTCTAGTTTTAATATCCTGCTTCTACAAAGACGCTTTACGCTTTTGACGTCACTGAGATGCTTTTAAATATGTTGACGTAACATAAACAAACCAAAAGCCATCGGTGGGATAAATTCGTTATACAGTGTTTTACAGGGGGGATACAAAAATATATTGGGTCGATGAAAAAGTTGTATTGGGCTCGGCTTCGCCTCGCCCAATACAACTTTTTTCATCGACCCAATATATTTCTGTACCCCCCCCCCCCCCCCTGTAAAACACTGTATAACTAATAGTATGACTTCGAGAAAATATCTTCGCTTATCATTTTCTAATATCTAATTGAGAGATGAAATTTTAAGACATAATTTTCACAGATTTTGGCCATATTACATTTTTTTTAGATTGAGGATTACTGACGAAGGTTAATTGCGATGTACTGTAACATGTTTAGAAAAATATCCGCAAAATTAAAAATTTCCTCGTATCTCAACAATTGTAGGAGGTTTTTACCGACACCCCCACTTCCCAAATTAAGATCCGCTTTTGAAGTGAATGGATCAAGATAAAGAATTATACATCAACTGATTATATTTTTCTCTACAACAATTTTTTTCGATTATATATGCTAGTACCTTACTCTTCCGGATTCGTTTAATGAAGAAAATATCTAACATATTAGATTCAAGCTTTAAAAATGGTAGTGTCATAGTATGTGATAATCTAATTTATCATAAGTAATAAAAGATAATACACCGTCTTATTCGGTAAATAGACACCCCTACTAATCTATGATAATGACATCTAATTATACGAATTATATTCGTCATAATTATTACGACGTCGCTATAATAGAATACGTGGTTAATACACTTAACGTAAGATGACTAATTAAGCAGCGGTGATTGCGTGACACACATTTGCCTACACCCTATGTTATATAGAAAGGCTGGTTGGTAATTGTTCAATGGCGGATCTGCCATAAATCATACGGTTTCCTATGCTGGCGGATCTATATTTGTAAAATAAATGAAAAAAAAAATCAAGTATAAAAGGTAAAGAAAATATTTACAAGAAAATAATTTTTAGAATATCCAGAGATGATAAAGATTTCACCTTTTTAGTTTCATACAGAATATTTTATTAGTATTAAGAAATGAAAAAAAAATCTGTTAATCACAAACACAAAAAAATATTTCATTTTGAAATTCATGTTTCGAGTAAAACAGAAACATCACATGCTCATAATCAAGATATGATTTAGATCGTAATCAATTTAAACTATAGACTGGCAAAGATAATGTACTAAGTATGACACATTTCTCACCCTAGACATGTGACCTTGACCTCGTTTGGTGTTGAGTTGGAGGACAGACAGGGGAAGGGGGGGGGTGTTCCAGTGAGTGATTTGTAAAAAGAAGAAAATAAGCATTCTTTAACAAAGTGAATTTAAAGTCAACGTTCTGAGTACTAGGCTCCCTCGATCTGGATCAGTGGCAGTCACGCTTTCAGTACAAAAGTACAATATGACATTGACCTTTGACACAACAATGATATAAACCATACTCTGGTCACCCTGGTCAGAATTCAAACCATTGAAGGGACAAAAATTTAAGCCAGTAGAATTAACCACAATTACAAAATGTAAGGTGTGACCTTGGCCGTGCAGAAATATGTTTCACATGCCTACAGCGTTATGTTACACAGTTCTGTTCTGTCTGATACGTTATAATTAATCAATTTTATCACAGAGGAAAAAATTAACAAAGTTATTGCCAGAACAAAAATTTCACTATTCCAGTGCAATGTGACCTTGACACTGTTGACATAACCTGGGTTAAGTGTTATAACACAAACAGTGAAACTATGTGTAGATACAAATGACACTGCTGTTGACCTTGAACAAGGAATTTGCCCAGTTTGACCTTGAACAAGGAATTTGCCCAGTTTGACCTTGAACAAGGAATTTGCCCAGTTTGACCTTGAACAAGGAATTTGCCCAGTTTGACATTGAACAAGGAATTTGCCCAGTTTGACCTTGAACAAGGAATTTGCCCAGTTTGACCTTGAACAAGGAATTTGCCCAGTTTGACCTTGAACAAGGAATTTGCCCAGTTTGACCTTGAACAAGGAATTTGCCCAGTCTGACCTTGAACAAGGAATTTGCCCACTTTGACCTTGAACAGGGAATTTGCCCAGTTTGACATTGGGTAGTATAAATGTTTTATCAAAGGACAGACGTGTTCATGCCCTCATAATCTCAATCAAAACAAAGAAATTTGCTTGTAGTAGTATTAATTTAATGAATAGGATATGCATGTACTGTTCAAGTGATAATACTCAGAAGTGACCTACTGACATATCTGATTCAAGACACATGTATTCATTACAGAACAGCAATGTGATCTTGACTCTTAACATGCATGATCTGATCATAAAAATAATTATTACTCTAAAAATAATGTTCAGTAAGAGTATAAAATACATCAGAATCATTCAGTGTGAAATATTTATTTCAACATTGTTAATTTCTTATTCAATGCATAAATTTAGTGCATTATTAGGCACTTTCTGCTATCTGCAGATATACATTAACTGACAACTTTCTCAGCATGGACTGAATAGAATATCTAATATTTCTGCATAAATTTTGAAAGTGTGTGTATAAACAACAGCACTCCAAAAAGCAAAATACAACTCTCTCATATTCTATCTGAATATTCATGACCTTGACCTAGACGAATCAAAGAGTTCTTCCTCTTGCCACTGTGTTTCTTTACTATAAGTTTAAAGGCTCCAAGACTATAAAATTCAGTCAGCATCTTATCCATTATTTTTGAATATATGCTTTTAATCTGACCTTGACCTTTGAGCTTTTAAATCAATTTGTCCCTTCCTCTTGCCACAATTATCCTTTGTAGTAAGTTTTAAAATCCTTTGCTCACATTTCAGTCAGTTTCCTAGGGTTCAAACATTTCTATTTGATGTGACCTCAACATTTTACCTCTGACATCGAAAATCAATAAGTTTCAAACAAGTGTTTATATTTAGCCAATTTGGGTCCATCATAAGGACCCATTCTCAATGTAAAATTATCAGAACATTCCAAATTCATAT
Source organism: Pinctada fucata (assembly GCA_028142955.1). Classification (NCBI taxonomy): domain Eukaryota; kingdom Metazoa; phylum Mollusca; class Bivalvia; order Pterioida; family Pteriidae; genus Pinctada; species Pinctada fucata. The sequence goes on along the minus strand of AP027114.1, from coordinate 7,705,822 downwards.
TTAAATTTAGACGTAAAACCTAAAGCCTGCATTATGCACACTTTTGATATTAAAAGGCAGACTTTTTTAATCAAATTAATTTGATACATTTAATTTAGTAACTATCAACAGTCAGGGGCATCACCAATTTCGGTACTTTTTCAGAAATGACTGACATCAGTCATTTTGACTTTACTTGCTGCTTTACCTCAAAATGACTGAATTCCCTACTTTTTGCCGCATTCTTATTTCTAGAAATTCTTTCCTGCGCATTTTCATTTTATGTGTTCATTTGGTGCAGAATAGAAAGTACTACAAATTCTTGGAATTAGATTTCCCTAAATAGTCTAGTAAAGGCAATGAAATCGACGAATCTTTAGAATATGACGGAATTCAATCATTTTATATGATTGATTTCTATAATTTTGCAAAATGAATATCTTTGATCGTGTTTATTTACAAAGCAAATAAAAAAATAAATTATGAGTATCAGTCATTTCTAAAGAGGACTGGAATCTGTGATGCCCCTGACTGATCAAGAACTATCAAGGAGGATTATTGATTTTACAAAAAGGTGCCTAATACACTGTTTTACTGTTCCCAAACTACTTTTCCCAAATAATACAGTTTTTCCCAAATTAGACCCATTCCCATTCCAACACAGGTTTCATTAATTGACCTGGTCAGGCTGGTGATCCTTTGCAGAGGTTTCAAAATCCCAGGACTAATGGTTTAGTATCTATTCTACCAATAAATATACATGGGAAGACTTATCTTATTTCTTATGTTTATTTGTCTGATTCTGTCCTATAAAATAAGAGAAATATAAAATCTTTATAAAGAACTCATACAGAAATCTAAGAGAATATTCTCGAAAACCATACATCAAGTAATAAGAAAATATCACAGACAGGTTTTTCTGCTACATGCATGTATATGCAAGAAATAATTGAAACCAAAAACTTTTTTTCAACTTCAACTATTCCTTTACTGTAACAATAATTGTCAGATTAAAGCAACCCTACTTTTTTCGCTAAAACGCAAAATAATTCATCTTTCATCTCATGGTTTTCGAGAACAGTGTGTGAACCAACAGAAACAATTTTAAATGCTTACAACAATCATCTAATAGATGATCTCATCTCTGTTTTCTTCTTCTTTTCATTTATACCATCTGCATCATCAGAAATGTCCAATTTCCTCTTTTTCTTCTTCTTTTTCTTAGATTTATCACTTTTCTGTACAATATTATTTGTCTCATTTTCATGAGTATCAGAGTCTTCACATTCTACTTCTTCTTTCCTTTTTTTCTTTTTCTTTTTCTTGGCAACAGTAATTGCTTCACTAGTCCCATGTCCGTCAATTTCATCATTCTTTTCATCTTCTGATTTTGACTTTTTCTTGTTTTTAGTGTCATCTCTTTTTTCAACAATATTGTTTGTCTCACTGTCTTGTTTACTATTGTCAGAGTTTCTTAATTCTGAGTTTTCTTCATCTGTTTCATTACCTTTGTTTTTTAACTTTGGATGTTTCCTTTTTTGAAAACAAGCAACAAAGAAACCATTTGTCAAAGCAGTGTCATGTGACATCCTTAAACAGCACTGAGCATGTGCAAATCCCTCCTGACCTCTGAATGGCCAATCAGGTCTTATCTTCTTCAATTTGAATTTGTCTTTAACATGTCCATATATCTCTTCCACGACTTGTTCGTTTTCTTCTTGATGTATTGAGCATGTCGAGTAAACAAGTCTTTTGAGATTCGGAAATGACAGAGCGTGTTTTAACATCATGGCTTGTAGGTTAGATAATTTGTGTAGCCTCTCTTTGGATCTGGAATCAACATCATCTGTCAGCTCATTCCTTCTATTTACAATGCCTGCAAAATGTGGGAAATAGAACATACACACTCTTTACTCTTCATCAAATTTTGAACAAATGTTACGATAAATGCAGCTGTAATACATGTGAAGGAGATTTACTGCCGCTTAAAGAAATTATTATTGATAGGGGATGTGTTGATACCTTGTCAAATTTTGTAAGTAAGCAAGTATGCAAGTAAGGTAACTCCATTAATTTCCTCATTGGTATCATGTAAGAAATGCATTTATCAACTCCATTACGGAGACATTAATTTACACAAAGGTATGACAGAACCTATGAGAAGAGAGTCCTACTGGCTACATATTTTAATCTCAAGTTTTCTTCCAATTTTAGCATTCATTGTACTTTGCAGAGTTAAAATATTCACTAAACAACACTTGGTAAAATGTCCATGTGTCTTCTTGTAATCCTGGTCATAGCATTTATACCTGCACTCTCATCAAACTCTGTGACATCATTGCTATGACAACTTTTTATCACTAGAGTTATATCTCAAATACAATATGTACATAGAACATAAGTGTCTTAATTTGTGTTTTGTTATGGGTATGCAACACATAGCAAGTGCATTTATCGTACAATATATAATGTGTGTTAGCACATTTCATGCGATAAATGCACTTGCTGTGTGTTGCATACCTGTAACAAAACACAAATTATGACATTTATTCTATATACATGTATATGCACCACAATTGTCTGTTTCTTTTTTGTTTTCTGAAATCAACTTGATTGTTTTCCAGTTAATGAGATATGTTAAAATATAGGTCACCGCAGGTCAGTTTGCAGGTTAGAACAGCTGTCGCAGCATGTTTCTGTGGAGCGCTTGTGACCTCACGAACGTTTACGTTTCGGAATGAAACATGTTCCTTTCAATAGTTTCATCTCAGGAAATTACATTGGCTGTGCATATAAAAACTTAAGGTAAAACAACAATAAGTCTTGAAGTTCAATCATTTGAGTAATTATAAGCCACATAAATGGTACCCATACCTGACCCGCTACATGAGGGGTCCAGCAGAATGTATTCCACAGGGGAGAACTGCTTACTCTGAGGGTTTGCTCGTAAAAAATCCTTACATAGCGTAGTGGCTATTTCTACTCCCATCCGTTCCATCATGTCACTCAAAATGTCATATCTATCATTCTCAATCTCAAGGGCCAGGATCTGTCTGAAAATAATAAAGTTATTCAAAATTATGAATAAATTATAATGAATGAAGCATTTACCATTGTTTACTGCAGGGGAAAATTTGTCTGAAGAAAATTATGTGTATTCTGAACTTGGTCTGTGTTTATTGTAATAAAAATTGTTGTCAGGGTCACCTAATGCTCAACTGCATAGCATGAAGTCCAATTTCTTAAGCTCACTTTTTTCCCAAATTTACATAATTATACACAATTGTATACTCATCTAGCACCTATACTTTGCTCAATATTGGCTTCTAAAAGCAAAATTCCTGAAGCGAAAAAAGTAGGTCAAGGTTATTTTCTGAAAGCTTGATTAAAGATACATCCAACATGTAAGTTTGGAACATGTAGCAGTTATACTTTGCTCAATATTGGCATTTAAAGGAAAAATCAATTAGGTGGAAAAAGTAGGTCAAGGTCATTTTATGAAAGTTTTATCAAAGATACATCCAACATGTAAGTTTGGAACATGTAGCACTTATACTTTGCTCAATATTGGCTTTTAAAGGAAAAATCACTCAAGCAAAGAAAGTAGGTCAAGGTAATTTTATGAAAGTTTGATCAAAGATACATCCAACATGTAAGTTTGGAACATGTAGCACTTACACTTTGCTCAATATTGGCCATTAAAGGCAAAATATTGCTATCTTAACATTAACCTTTTCATCTCAACATTTGCTTTATCATTTGAACTAATTGAAAAAAATCCCAACCCCAGGGGCTACAGCCCCATCTGGTAATATTAAACAAAGTATAATTAAACATTTACAACAATAAAGCCTGTGTTTGTGAAACACGAATGCCCCCTGTGGCACTCACCTATCACTCACCTATCAAAAGTTATGCCCAATGTTAAAGTTTTTGAAAAGTAGGTCAAAGGTCAAGGTCAAGGTCACGAGGTCAAAAATTTTGGTATCAATAGAAAGGTCTTGTCACAAGGAATACACTTGAAATATGAAAGCCCTATCACTTAAGCCGGGCTTCCACTGTCGCGAATGTAGAGGAGAATGAGCTACGATCAGAGGCGAATGAACAATCGTGTCACATTCTTCTCTGTTCTCATAGGCACACGATAGTGCTGCGAATGCAACAAGAATATGCTGCGCGTCCGCTACGATAGTGAGGCGATTGTGATAAGAATAGAGAAGAATGCGACACGAATGCGCCACGATGAAAAGACACTGAGGCGAATGAGAGGCGAATGAGAGGCGAATGCAGGAGATTGAGATACGACTTTAACCCGATAGCGCTGCGATAATGACAAGAATGTGACATGAGCAAAATCAAAATCATTTGACATATCCAGGAGCATCAATACTCTTTGTTGACTTTGACCTCTTTCCAGGTTGTTTTCTCTTGAAAGGCATTGTCAAAGTTTTCAAAATATTGATCCGCACACTTTTACATCAATTCTGAGATAATTATTATTGTCAATGTCGTGTGTGTATGTAGTACTATCGTGGCAATATCGTGTCACTATCGTGTCAAGATCGTGGCTGATTAGCGTTTATTTTTTCATTCGCGTCACATTCTCGGCGCATTCGCATCACATTCGTGTCAGATTCTTTCTTGTCGGGGCTTTGTCCACCTTGGGAACAAGAATGTACGCGAATGTGAGGAAAACGCGCTGCGAATGGAGGAGAATGCAAGGCGAATGCGCTGCGCATGTGCCGCGAGTGTGAGGCGAATAAGAATTCAGACGTGAATGTTTTAAACAGTTTAAAGCATTCGTGTCGGTGCTGCGATCAGAGGAGAATGCAGGAGAACATGACACGATAGTGACACGATGAGACGAGAATGCCCACGATTGAGAGGAGAATGCGCTACGATTTAACAAAATCACCTAATCGTAGCTCTATCGCCTCTGCATTCGCGACAGTGGAAGCCCGGCTTTACCTATCAAAAGTTATGCCCAATGTTAAAGTTTTTGAAAAGTAGGTCAAAGGTCAAGGTCAAGGTCACGAGGTCAAAAATTTTGGTATCAATAGAAAGGTCTTGTCACAAGGAATACACATGTGAAATATGAAAGCCCTATCACTTCCCATTCAAAAGTTATGTCCAATGTTAAAGTTTTTCGGACAAACAGACAGACAGACGGACAAACAGACGGACAGGCCAAAAACTATATGCCCCCGAATCTTTGATTCCGGGGGCATAAAAAGAACCAACAGAATATGAATATAGGTATGGAATTTGTGTGATCTTAACATTTACTTTATCATCTAGTTCTAGACGCCGACGTCAGGGGTATTGCAATAGCTCTTTTGCACTAAAGTGCTGTCGAGCTAAAAACTATACCCAAGAAGTAAATTTAGCCTCTTTTATGATTTTTCTTCAAAAGAAAATAAGTTGTGTAAATTTAGTGATAATACTTACCCATTGTTCTCCATCAAGCTAGCAATATGACTGGTCTTGTTGCCGGGGGCGGCGCAGCAGTCCATTACCACGCCACCTGGTAGAGGATCAAGGATGTGAGCAGGGAAACAACTGGCCTAAAACATCATAAATGAGAAAATTTTCTATTATTTTTAGAGTGTTAATATCATGAATGTATGGAGGATCTCAAATTATTAGTCCCTTACAGGCTCATCAGACTGACAGGGGACAAATATGTAGTGTGAACATTGACGGCGGGTGCGGCTAGCAAACAGCCGATGCTTACTTCTCGCGGGCACCTGGTCCCACCTCTAGCTTGCTAGGGGTTCGTCGATGCTCAATTTTGTGCTCTATTGTGAGTGCTGTTGAGATTATAGTCAGGATCTTCTTTAACTCATTCCACCGTGTTTGTCTGTCTGTCTGACTGTCTGATAGGCAAATAAATCTTTGAGGAAAATATTCTACTTTTAACTACAATGTACATACATATATGTTATAAACATTTACCTTGTCTTGAAGAATGATCTTGTGTTCCTTGTAAAGTGAATGATCATGAAAATCGGCAGACGGTGGAAATACTAAAACATCCGTCAAATGAAAATCTCTGACAAACTGTTCCCCTGATAGCGTCTTTATACACTGCAGAAAACTGTAATCAAAATAAGCATCTAAGATATGTATCTTGGTTGTTTAATTTGTTCACTTTAAACCTATCTACAAAATCAACAAGCACTATCCTTAAGGGACAAATACTAGAAATATCTCATTCAAAGAGACAACAGAAATCTTTGTCCTTTTTTGTCCCTGGACAGAGTGACAGACTAAAGGAAGGACAGGCATACAGACATGGTGAAAGCTGAATGCCTTCTTTCAACTTCATGTCAAAGGTATTAGTTAGAGTATTTAGAGATCAAATAAAAATTTACAGTGGAACACTATCAAGCTAGCCCTTATTAACACATAATCTAATTAAAATATAATACAAATTTCTGGAAGGAAAAATAAAATGTACCACAATGTCAAAGTTATTATGATACACTGAAGAGTATGTATTACCATGGTTACCTGTTGAAATCTGACCAATCCTCTATCAGTTCCCATCCTTCCTCTGTGAGCTGGCTGACGACAGTTTCTACTGTTGTCTTTAACAAATTCACCCTGACGTATCTAGGTACTCTTGGACTACAATCTGAAATCATTATCATAGGGAGTTTTTTATGTAACAAATATTAAAATTATCCCCTCCGATCAGGAGAAAACTCATGACAACGCACTGCATTTTTTATGTTTGGCCCAGGATTGAAGCTTGTTTGTCCGAGGTAAAAAAAATTCTGACATGAAAAATTATGCCCTTTGTTTATATTCCCGCAAACAGAATGGTCAGTTCCAGATAATATAAATACATCTTCATTGTGTAGGGTAATTTTTGCATCAAAATTTTGCACAAGACGTCGACGTTACTTTGAGTCAATCATCTTCTGATCTGAACTATTTATCATATTCTCTAATTTACGTTACCGTTTATAAGCTTTCCCATTGGCCAAAACGTGGTCACGTGCAATGCGATTTATCGTCGTATTGAACCGGTCATATTGACGCATTTCCAGTTTTGTGTATTAGAGGAAAATGGTAGTCGGCAGCAATCTGCGTGTTTCTGACATGACTGAGTATGCTATTTGGCAGCATTTTTAATGAAAAAATGGTAATATTAAGATGAAGTGTAAAACATTTTACGAGAATACAAAGGGAAGCAAAACATGAAAGTTACCCTTTTCTTGTCCAGTTTCCATGTATATGATAAAACAATTATAGCACAGATGATTCGGTCGATATGATGATTTATGGAGTGATAAAACCAATATCAACCTCGGCCTTCGGCCTCGGTCGATATTGGTATTATCACTCCATAAATCATCATATCGACCTCATCACTGTGCAATAATTGTATATTATCTTCCATTATCTTTGTGTCAGATCAAAATTCATACTATTCATGCACCTTCATTGCTTTTTTTCTGAAAAATAAATTTGCCGTCACAAACCTTTCAAACATACCAACATGACCAATGGTTGACTATTTCTTAAAATGTTAATATTAAATGATCAGGAATTACTGCCGATTTTACTTATTTCTGATTGGTGGAGACGCTGTTTGATAGAGTGTACCTCAGAGTGAGTTGACCGCTAACGCTCCAAAGCGGTCTACATGTATTTACGATTAGCGCGTGCAGGACCAGTGCATGCGTTGATTTTTTAGTGTTAGATCTTTGACTTCGCGTATCATTACAATGCAAATGTTAATTTTTTTGATAATTTAGATAATTTTATAAAATAATAAAATCCTGATAATTTAATAAAGCAGTTATTGACTTTTGATTTCGGTCTACTTGCGACTATACGGACCTGGTCAGGCAATGGTTAACCTCCTTCGGCCTCGGTCAACCAATACCTGACCAGGACTGTATAGTCACGAGTAGACCTCATCAAAAGTCAATAATTGTATAAATATGATCAGTGAATGAAAAGCTGAATGGGAGAATATAATATTGTATTAACTTCTTTGTAGAAAATGTGTAGCAAGAATGGGAGAATATAATATTGTAACTACATCTACGTATACGTAGAAAATATGTAGCAAGTCTCCAATACACATTTTTAAAATCATAGTGAGAGAATGCCATGCATTAGTGGCCTTAAGAATTCACTTTATTGGAAGACAAATTCATGTTTAAAATAACTTAAAGCATACAAATTGTAAAAAACGTAGTAAAATGTATCGATCTATATTTCAAATTTAATAATAAACTTTCTCACCTTCCCTCTGAATGACTTTTTCTAGGTCTTTGATTGACTGTAATCCGTAAGAGTTCTTCAGCTTTTCAAAGTAACTGAAGATAGCCTGTTTATTTCTGGTCATAGTTTGCTGAAAAAAAGATTGATGACACTTAATATGAGAGAATTGAATCAGTGATATTAAAAAAACTGTTTAAAAAAATCATTGATTTAAATCTTTCGATGTAGATACATGTAGATTTTACATTTCACATTTTAACATGCACTAGCTGGCACTATATTTCACTTTCATTCAGTTCAGCTTATACGCATATACATGTATTGTACAAGAAAAGGACCTGCACAAATGCAGGAAAGATTGTCATGGATTGTTGACATATTTAGATGCGTCATGTATGGCTCTAGTATGTTATACATGTAAAGAGAGATTCTGTTCAGATTCATATTGTTTGGCACTGATATTAATGTTTAATCAATCCATCTAACTGTAGAATAATTTACCTTTAATTTTCCCGGTCTCCACAGACTTTTACCGAAAACATAATCGTACAGTAACAACTGAGCTAAATAGACGTCATTTCTCAGAAGTTTTTCCTTTTCCAGGAGTTTCAGTTTTGAAGCAGCTTTTGTCAGTAGCTCTGAGAACTTCAAAGTCTTTGAAACCAAAGCAAGTAATTGTTTCTTGTCCTTGAAAATGAAAATGTGAGATAACGTTAATTTCATACAAATGTCAAGGACATACATTGTAAGTAAGTGATTTCAGGATTTTTTTTTTCAATAAGGGATACTGTAACAAGTTTGTTTTTAGAATAATTGTCTTAATTTGTGTTTTGTTATGGGTATGCAATACACGGCAAGTGCATTCATTGTACATCATGTACAAGTAATGCATATTAAAGCACATTTACATACAATAAAGCACTTGCTATGTGTTGCTTATCAGTAACAAAACACAAGCTGTACGTGACATCAAATATTCTATTTATATGCACCAAAATTGTAAGTTTCATTCTAGTTTTCTGGAATCATGCATACCGGTATGCTGGGTAAAAAGATACATTAAAATTTATAAGTCACAGCAGTTTGCACCTTAGAACAGACGTCACAACACATTTATGTAGAGAATATGCATTGTGACTTCACAAACATTTTCAATTGCAGCACAATTCCTCCAATATAGTTCCACCTCAGGAATAACATTGGTTGCAGTGGGGGTTTTTTTCCCTTGCTTTGGGGCTGAATTTCGCCCCTTCCAAATGTCAAATTTCCTCTGTTTTCCCCCAAAAAAATCATTCTTAAATTCCAAAAGAGCAATTATGAAAAAATCACCTAAGAAAATACGACTCAATCCTGGAAATTAGCAGAAAATGTCCTATTTCTAAGTGCATCTTTAAGTTTTTTATCCATCCCTTGTTTGGTTAAAGCAAATCAATGGATTAGCAGTGTTAACAAATGATATTTTAGGGTTACACTTTAGTGAGAATTTGTATAAAACTTTTCCCAAATTTCAGCAAAAATGTTGCAAATTTTCCCATATTGGATAGACACAGGCACACCCCCCCCCCCCCCCCCCCAAAAAAAAAACCAAAAAAACCTGGGTTGTGAAAAATATATATTTGAATGATTTGCAGGCATAAATTTTATGATTTGGAAGTTGTAGTCGTAAATTTTGTTTATTAAGACTCATCAGTGATGTGATAAAACAATTAAAATGGATTTATACAACTATCTTCGTACATGTATCTATCAGTCTATATGAATGACCAACTCGAGAGTGGTGCCGTTGTACTTTTCTCCCAGTTCATAGATTAAATTTATCGATATATGGTATCATAAGGGGAAATGGAGGGTCCTTGTCAACTAACTTTTGAGTAAAGCAACTTGCTGACCGTGACTGAAGACGAAACACTCATAATCAATATGCAAAAATATTGCCAAAGACTGAAACTTTCAGTGAAAGACAAGGACCAAACTCGAGAACTTTTTTTGTACAGACTGTTCATCAGGAAAGTAGCTAAAAAGTATGTACTTCAAATTCTGCTGAATAAACTGCATTTCTGATGGCACTTTTCTGGTTCAAAACCTTCTGTAAGGCTTTTGATCCTTCTATGTAAATGTTCATTTTTTGCACATGCTGGTTATGTCAAGCAGGAAATCAAACAAGCATAGTAAATATTGAAATTCAAAAGGACGCGTGAAGTAGATTTCCGGGTTGATACATTACTGATGAACACCAGAACAATTAATATGATGATATAACCAAGGGCCGATTTAGGGGGGTTCGGGGGGGGGGGGGGGTTCGGGAACCCCCCCCCCCCGGTTTCCCATTTTTTTTGGTAACATTAGCACTCGGAAAAAAACCCTGCAAACTGAGTAATAAAAAAATTGCTCAATGTCCACCAGAATTCACTATTAAGAAACAAAATTTACAAAAATTTTCTGATACATTCTATCGCATATCGATTCGATACCGTATCAATTGGCGTATTTGTGGATTCGTACAGACAATCGCGAAGTTTTTGTAATGTACGTCGCAGAGGGGGTTTTCTGTTTATTTTATTCCCGAAAATTAACATTAACAAATACTATAACAGGAAGATGTTCAAATAATTTGCAAAACATGTGTGTCAAACAATCAATGTAGATCTAAATGGTACGGGGATCGAAACCTACACGTTTCTGTCCTCAAATACCCAGTTTGAGTATTTTTGTCATTTTGAAATAACCGGGAAAAATGGGCAAACATTGTATATAGCTCGAATATGCTCCAGGGGCCTATAATTAAGCATTCAATTTTTCAAAGCCAAAACCCAATGAAACTCAACATTTTTTACTTGATATCGTACCAATATTCTTAGTACATGTTACAGCAAGGACAAATCAACAAGCCAGGGGCGAAGCAAGGCGTACATTTGTACGCAAAAACGTCCACATCGTCTCGCGAAAAAAAGGAGAGCGCCCAGTTGCCAAAAAGAAGGGGGAGGGTCTTTTGAAATAGTATTTAAAGCAAACTACTGTTCAGAAATAGATCAAAGACACTCCAGAAACCACCGATTTGAATGCATTTTTCGTAATTTTCTCGTGTTTCATTTGAACTCAATACAACCATGCGCGGATCCAGAGGGGGACCGGGGGTCTGGACCCCCCCCCCCCCCCGAGATCTTCGGAGGTGGGGTCCAGCTTTGGCCTATTTCTAATTGAAATGGGTCTAAAATGCATGAAAGGGCTTTGAAACCTAAAATTTCGGCTCGCTTCGCTCGCCATTTACAAATGCAAAACTATTTTTTTCTGCAAAATTCCTTAATTATTATCAATTGTTCATACTAAGTAATTTTATATAATTGTCTTGGGTCTCAGTCACTCATATTTTGAATAGTCCCTTACTTCATAGGATGTAACCTCCTTCATCTTTTTCAAGGATTTGTCATTTTAAGATGTCTGATTATTTTGAAAATGACACATCTCTTATCTATTTATTCTCATGAAATTCGCTCCGCTCGCCGATATAAGGAGTGAAATATTCAATGTTATAAATAATCATCTCGATCGAATTATAAAGACAAATTAATATTTCATATCTAAAAAAATTTCTGGCTCGCTACGCTCGCCAATTCTTCATGAAAATAAACGTGAAAGGAACAAAATTGCCCCCTCCCCATCATGTGCACCGATATATATGTACCTACATGATAGGTAGACTTCCTTAAATTTTGGACCCCCTCTGACCAAAAATGCTGTATCCGCGCAAGATACAACGATCGCTAACAAAGTGCGAGCGGTCGATTGGAAAGACTTTATGTGGACGTACATATATAAGTATAAATTTAGGGAATGTCATGTTCACATCTCAAGTTTTCTTCATCTTAGATACGGTTCATCGTCTGCTGACATCGAATCATATGCGTTACCCCATCTAAATTCAGCTCAGATACGCTCCCGAGGTCAGCAATTTGCTTCCATTTTTTCAAAATTTTCACAGGGGACCCCCTTCAAGGCCGGGATGGGTAACATATTTCCATACTGTCCCCACTTGACCCTTCGGGCCTCGCAAGTCATCCCCCAAAAAAGTGTCTGTGCCCCCGGACAGCTGTTCAAAGTTCTTGGTCCAACCCTTCTTTATAGATGTCCACATCGAAAACACCCTGGCTACGCCCCTGCCAGCAGTAAAGGAGAAATTATTTTATTTAGAAATCTTTATTAACCACATAAATTGAGTGGAAAAAATGGTCTGAATATTCGAGAAGGTAAGGAGAAAATGTGCTCCAGAATGCATCATTTTATTCCATTTTTTCAAAAATTGTTGTAAGGGTCCGCTCACCAGTCTCTCATAACGCGGGCGGTCGCGCAGAAATATTGCGCAACCATACATAATTTGACGCCATCACATTTTATTTCTATATATCTCACATTATTATACTGTATACATGTATCAATCTGTTCCGTTATATCTACAGGTTTTATAGGATACTAGTCTCAAGGTCATGTTGAGATTGCTTTACATAATAAATATCACACATGTTTGCTAAAAAAGTTTTTCTTTTTTTTTTTTAAGTTGTCTAAAAGTCATGGTTTTTGCCATTTTCTGTGTATTGTATCTGGTCTCCTGGAAATTTTTCAGAAATAATGATTATATTTCCTTAAATCTATTATATCTTACACTCCATTCTAGCCAAATTAGAAAAAAATCCAACACATGTAGCTAAAAAAATGCGTAAAAACCCAAAAACTTCATGTTTTCCCTTATGAGGTCTTGTCAAAGAGGGAAAATCCGGTACGCCTTTTAAAATATCTATATATAGACTAAATAAGTCACGTGACCTAAAAAAATTAAATGCTCTTACACAATACAGGCACATCTTACCATTATATGCCAATAAACCTGAAAATTAAATGTCTAAGTGGAAATTTTCGAATATTAGGGTATGTTTTACAATAAAGGAAAATATTATCAATATTTGGCAATTCTGATCCCAAAGGAAAACTAATTTTGTCTTCAGCCATTCTTATTTATCTGTTGCAGATGCATCTTTAACATCACATGGAAATAATTTTAAAAAGTAATACCAGAAAAGCTTAAAACTAACGTCCAAAATCATTGAAAATGCACGTAAAAATGATCTGTCAATATCGGGATATTGTTTCTGAAAACTGTACTTACAAAAAAAGGTCAGATTCTAGCTGTAGTAGGGTAATTTTGTGCTTTGCGACACATTTAAGGGCGAAAAACATCACACAACGGACTTCATTTTCAAAAGAGTTAATGTTTGGGATGTTTTTCTCAAATTTCGATTTTCTCTTTGATGATCGCAATGCCTGATATATCAGTTTGGATAGGTCAAACAACTTTAATCATACTTAAAAAGTGAACGGAATTTGTGACATATTGCGTTTTGGACCAAGTGTCTTTATCATTGTGCTGTGTCTGATCATGAAGACGGATTTGTTTGGCGTTTGACAGAATAAGTCACTCGTACACCTACGATTTATGATGGAAAAGAATAGAATACCTATAGATTACATTATTCATTTTACAGAATGAATATTAAGTGGTGCGTTTCTTTTTTGTTGGGTATTGTTGGGTATATATAGTTTGTATGTTTATGTTGATCAATAGACTAGTAGTATTATCTAGTAGAGAGAAACTGGGACAGATCATGACCGAACATGGGGCATCATACCTTCTCTATATGGTACACATGTGACGTGATGACGTCAAAGGGTCCGGTCTAGAGTTGACCCTTATACTGACCGGAAATTGACCCCCGAATTACCGGTAATCCCGTCTTGACACACGCTGTTACACCATCCTGACCAATTCTAGCCAGTGAGGGAAAGAGGAAGAGGGGGTTTCGTAATACTAAGTAATTGAGTGCAAAATAACAATTTGAAAGTTGTCGTAAGTATACCGTGTGACATATCAAATGAAAGGTCTCGACGAGCAAATTACAACCAGGGGGTGGTCCGGGGTCAATGATTGCAATATAATAAGTTATCGAAAGGGCAAAAGCGGCAACAAAAATGTTTCGATACCCAGCAGCAGCAGATACCCAGCAGCAATGTTGAAATACCCAGCAGCAGCAGCAGCAGCAGCAATCTTGAAAAACAGCAATAGCAGCAGCAATGTTTCAATACACAGCAGCATCAGCGATGTTTTAATCATTATCAACAGCAACAGTAGCATCAATGTTGAAATAACAGCAGCAGTAGCAATGTTGAATTACCCAGTAGCAGCAGCAGCGATGTTGAAATACCCAACAACAGCAGAAGCAATGTTAGAAATACCCTACAGCAATGTTTCAATATCCTGTAGCAGCATCAGCAATGTTAGAAATACCTTTCAGCAATGTTGAAATACCCAGCAGCAATGTTGAAATACCCAGCAGCAGCTCAATATTGAAATACCCAGCAACAGCAGCAGCAATGTTTCAACCACCACCACCGCCGCCACCACCGAGAGTTCCATGGGATATCTTTGATAGTTAGGTTTTGTAACAAAGTCTGCACCAAGTTTCCATTTCTATAAAACAAATCACATATGGAACTCTTGGCGGCGGTGGTGTAAGGCCATGCGGGGGGGGGGGGGGGCGGTTGTGGTGGTGGTGGTGGTTAAAACATTGCTGCTGCTGGGTATTGTAACGTTGCTGCTGCTGCTGGGTATTTTAACGTTGCTGCTGCTGCTGCTGCTGCTGGGTATTGTTACGTTGCTGCTGCTGCTGCTGGGTATTGTAACATTGCTGTTGCTGCTGCTGGGTATTGTAACATTGCTGCTGCTGGGTATTGTAACGTTGCTGCTGCTGGGTATTGTAACGTTGCTGCTGCTGCTGCTGCTGCTTGGTATTGAAACATTTGGTGCTGCTTCAACAGTTGCCATTTCGATAACTTAATTATTTTGCAACCATTGGCCCCGAACTACCCCTTTACTGTAATCTACTCGTCGATACCTTTCATTTGATATGTAACATGTTACATAGTAACGTGTTACATCACTCATTTTAGTAGAGTCCATTCGATCAAAGCCTTTGATTTTTCGACACTTTAAACTACAATTCCACATTCTTAATTGAAGGAAAGGCTCGCAAAAAGTATAAGTAATGCGTTTACAAGTAAGAACGGTAATCGCAAATACAAATTTATTGTTGTTAACTATGACAAAACCTACTTTGTAAAAGAAAAGTCCGATTCTGAAAATAAGTAGACTGAAACAGGTATTATTCAGATGTTAAACTTTCTGATCGACAACATTTTTGTGGTGTTTGGAGGAAAGGTCTTCCAGCAAATTGTCGGAATTCCAATTGTGCCCCACTCCTTGCCGATATTTTCCTTTACTCGTACGAAGCTAAATTCATTCAAACTTTGGTCTCTGAAGGGAAAAGATACTTAGCTTCTGACTTCAACTTCACTTACATAGACGATGTGTTGTCCATTAATAATCCAAAATTCGCTGATTACCTTAGCAGTATCTATCCTTCTTGAAGTCAAAGAACCTACAGAAACAAATAATTCAGCATCCTATTTGGACATAATGTTGTCCTACGACACTGATGGTCACATGAACACCTCACTCTATGACAAATGTGACGACTTCAATTTCAGAATTACAAACTTTCCTTTTCTGAGTAGCAACATCCCTTCATCGCCTGCTTATGGCGTATTATACGCTATGCCAGAGCAAGTACCAAATATACGGATTTTGTTCTGAGAGCTAGGCGTCTTTCAGAAAAGCTTCTCAGTCAGGGATATGTTTGTGACCGACTAACATCGTCACTGAGGAAGTTCTACGGTCGATATGGGGAACTCGTCATACACTATGATGTCCCACTCTCCTGAAAGGTGGATGATATTCTGTCACAGACCATTGGAACCATCCAACCAAAGATTGTACTCTATGTCTTCCGAAATGGAAGAAATCGGATGTGACAGTTCTACCGAATTGAAGCGGAGGGTGTTGCATGCAAGCAGGAGATGCTGTCTCTTCCTGGGCACCTGGTCCCACTCCCATATCGGGAGTTCGCTTCTTTTCATATGCTGGAGGTTTTTGTTTGTTTGCTTTGGTTCCTGTTTTATCATGATTTTGTATGCCTTCGGTTTCTGATTTTCTGAATTATCGATTTTGTGCTGTATACAGGGATATGGTCATTGTCCATATTTGTCGACGGCGGGTGCGGCAAGCCAAACAGGGGGTGTTTACTCCTCACCTGATCCCACCTCTAGCTTGCTAGGGATCAGTCGATGCTCAATTTGGTGCTCTATTGTGAGTGCTGTTGAGATTTTCGTCAGGATCTTCTTTATCTCATTACGATAATTTTGCTATTTTGCACTCAATGACCCCGAACCCCCCCCCCCTTTCCCTCAGGCCAGGGCTAGAATAGGTCAGGATAGCGTAACAGCGTAGGTCAAGACTGACGGAGGGTTATAAGTGATTACAGGGGGTCAATTTGCGGTAAGTATAAGGCTTAACTCTGGACTGGAGTCTATGACGTAATCACGTCACATTTGCACCACAAAGAAAGTGTGGTGCCCCATATTAGGTATCTGTCCCAGGAGTCCCAGTTTCTATCTACCGCCCACATGAATACCTACGTTATCAAGAGCGACTTTACTTTTTCATGTGTTGTCCTTCATGTTTAATATAACGAGGGCTGATTGATATGTTGTGAACCTCGCATTGAAGGATTTGAATTTTATCAAACATTTTTCATTATTTTTAGAACTACTCTACACAATCCCCTTCAGTATCTATTCACTTTTTCCATCGGTGTTTAAGGGCCTCAACACCACTTTTAAAGAACTCCTTATCTTGACTGTTCAGAAAGCCATCTACTGCAAGTATGACCTTATCATCGGACTGAAAGTGGGCGCCAGAAATAGCTGCTTTCAGTTTTTAGAATAGATGAAAGTCTGATGAAGCAAGATCAGGTGAATGAGGTGGATGCTCAATCAAATTCAAGCCATAATCATGAATGGCAGCCATGGCAGTGACATGTAAACAGGAGCATTGTCCTGATGGAACAACACACCTTTTGTGAGCTTTCTGTGGCGCTTATGTTTAATATTTTCCCGTAACTGTGTCAGAAGTGAAGCATAGTATGTGCCATCGATTGTTTGTCCTTTTTTTGAGATAATCTATCAGCAGAATACCTTCTGCATCTAAGAAAACCGAGGCCATAAACTTCCCAGCTGAAGGAACAGTCTTTGGCTTCTTTGACCGGGGTGAGCCAGGGTGCCTCCGGGGTAAAATGATTGCCTCATGTTTCGTCCATCTTTGAAGGAAATTGACAGGATCTCCCTCAAAGTGCGCCTGATTTGCTTCTGATGGCTTCTTTGGCCGGGGTGAGCCAGGGTGCTTTCGGAGTAAAATTATTGACTCATGTTTCATCCATAGCGAAAAATCTTTGAAGAAAATTGACAGGATCTCCCTCAAAGTGCGCCTGGTTTGCTTCTAATCAACTGTCAGAAGTCTTGGTACCCAACGGCCCGAAAGTTTTCTCATTTTAAGATCTTAATTTATTGATCATTTTTGGAGTTGCAACAGTGACAGGCCTTCCAGGACGGCCTTCCTCATCCTCAAGGCTCTGTCTGCTGCGCTTAATTTCCGCCACCCACCTTTTCACTGTAGCATATGAAGGGTCATCTTTCCCTAGTGTTGTTACCATATCGTTATGGATATCCTTAGGTGTTAACTTTTTTATGCACATATTGGATCACTGCTCTTTCATCGATTTTGTCCATTTTGCAAAAGCAACTTGTCTTTTTTATTTTAGAGAGTTAGTACCTTTTCGATTTCAATGGACGAAATGAGGCCGGTCCTTGACTCCTTGCGTACATGACCTTATATAGTCAGAGAATAGCAGGACTTAAAAAGGAACATCCCTGCATATCTCCTTCAATACGAGGCTCACAACATATCAATCAGCCATCGTACATGTAGATGTTTTGGTTGTCCCTTTGATGTGGCTTCTTGTTCTCTCCGTCTGCTTGTTGACACTGTAGGTTTATGCATTTCCCCCCTTTTCTCGTTTTTATTTTTTTTTTTGCGTGTGAGTTCCGCTGTGATAATTGCAATGTCATCGTACGGTCTAATTGAAGATTATTTTCATTTAACATGATACATTTTTCACTTTTTTTTCTTAAAGTGTCTCCTCTTAGATAAGATAATTGATTTACCTTTGAATTTTATAATAGAAACTATTTCATTTCTATATAGAATAACAAAAATCTTTAAAAGATATGGATAATTTAATGTTGTTTTTCACGGCCAGAGAATGGGGAAATCATTAAAAGACAGTAATTAATCATTATAAGTGATATCAATACATTATGTAATATCTTCAAGTTGAAATACTCCTTTTTCATATAGATTGTGAAGATAGCAATAAAAGGAATCTCGTACTTTTTCCCTAGAAAAGGTTTTGATTCAAGGAGATGAAATATTCGATTCCGTTTAATTATCCCTTTAATGATATCCGGTCTGATATATTTGTATACTGTATAATTAAGAATAGATGGACCTCCTGTAGATGTCAAAATATGGTATCTGACTCAGGTAATATACATTTATGTTGAAAATTTATATGGAGCGCCAAATTCACAGAAACTCAAATAAGTATAGAGAGCTCTCTTAATTAGAGGACAGTTTCATTCGATTATAGAGCTATTTAATTCTATCATTGAGTGCTATAATTGAATTAAAGAGCTCTAGTATAAATCTTTTAAAGAGCTCTTTAATTAACACCATTAATTGCCCTCAATATTTAAGAGCTCTTATTCTTTTAGAGAGCTCTTTAATTGAATCAAAGAGCCCTCTAATTCTTCTCTTAATATGGCGCTCCAAAAGCCAATTTGAAATTAACGTAAACTCAAATAATTAAAGAGTTCTTTATTCAAACTTGGCCGATTGTTGAAGAGCTCTTCAATTCTTTTATAGAGCTCTTTAATTATAATAGGGAGATGTACCTATTACAGAGCTCTCTAATACAATTAAAGAGCTCTCTAATATAATAAAAGGAATAAGAGAGCTCTTTAATTGAACAAAAGAACACTGTAAAATAACTTATTAGCTCTTCAATTAAATTAAAGAGCTCTCTAATCCAACAAGTGGCCAAGTGTGAATTAAAGAGCTCTATAATTATATAAGAGAGCTCTTAAATTCTTTTATAGAGCTCTGTAATTAATTCAAGAGCTCTTTAATTATTTTAAAGAACTCTTTAATAATTTGAAGAGTTCTCTTAACTATTTTAGTTTCTGTTGATTTCGCTTTCCATAAATTTACCATCCTCTATATGCATCTATGTACATGTAACACGGGACGCTTGTTTGCTATATTAACATACAAAAAAGTCATATATATTAAAAAAAAACGATTAGGAGGGAGTTGTAAAGTTGGCCTGGCACTTGGTTTTGCTTGTGATATATCACCGTGCAACGTATAGGCGATATAACCACAATTAGGTGGCTATATCTTTGCAATAAAACGGTAAAATCATCGTATCCATTTGAACAATTTACACGGGCCATGACGAGTTGTTGATTTTACAATCCATACATCTCTCTTGTACATAAATAACAGAACAACGGGCCACAAAACTGCAAAACGCATCAGGTATTGCTATCAAGCATGTGATGCTTACTCTCCCCGGACTCCTCATCTCATCCCAGTTGGATACTTGCAGAATGTTTCAGTTCTTTTGTTTGGCTCTGCATTTTCCCGGTTCTGTTTGACGGTTGTCCATTGATATGGTTTTTGAAGTCTAATGTTGGGGATTTAATGTTTGAATCTCACTTCCAGGCCGCAGAAAGGAAGTATCGTCTAACCATGGTAACATCCAGACAGACTTAGTCTGTTTGAATGTGCTTATTACAATATACATAAAATCAAAAAAAGAAAAAAAAGGACGGTAGTTTGATCAGCAAATATATACATTGTATATTGATGTAATTGTATTGAAAAAGGTCGATATCACTTAACGTGTGTCCTCTGATATTTGAGTATATTTAATCATTTTGAATGCAATTTTGTTTAGCATCCTAACTTCAAAAATGGGTATTTATGCTTGATCGACCGACATGAAGAGTTCGAATCAATCTGATACACTTAAAAAAGATACATTATAGATTACAAATTATAGATTTATTTTGACTACACAAAAACCGAGTACATTAAGGTCGGCTTCTGCAATTTGAACCCGGAAGACTTCCGGCCACCGGAAGTAACGGAAATATTTGTGTAAATTGTATCTCGTCCGAGAAGCATTTCCTTCTTTACAGACCGATCAATCATAAGAACCAAAAAAATCAAAAGGTTTTCTTTAAAGAAAGTATGTCACGGTAACCGAGAATCTTTCCTAAATTTTCTTATCCTTTTAATTTATATATATTTTTTTTCATTTTATTTTTTCTTGCTTTATCATTTGCAAGGGATATCTCCAATCTAATTAGAATTCAGCTCTCTTTTTACGGAATAAAGAGAGCTGAATTTTAATTAGATTGGGACAGGACCCTATGCGGGTTCGTTCAGTGCTCTGGTTAAGGTACAGCGGTGTTCTGACCATGAAGAGTCACGAGAAATAGCCACTCCAGAGCACAAATTGTATCAAAGTGAAAGAAAATTATTTGTCAAAATTTAGAAATTCTTGGAAATGAATATGGATTCTTTAGCGTACAAGCATTCACGGTAGCTACGCCACTGCTAAACGTTTTTGAAAAAAAGTCAAATCATGGTACTTAAACATGCTAAAAGATGATGAAGATTATAATATATATGCCAAGAGGGGGACAGGAAAATAATTTCTACAATATAATATCTTAGCTCACATCACGTGATCGTAAAAAAAAGTTTCACATATTCTCGTGTGTATGTACAACATATACATAATTATAAAAAGTCTTGAAATATACTTTTCTAAAGGGTCGGGTGTACATTAGATTTAAGATAAACTGATTTAAGATCTTCTTGTATCGTTTTTTAACGTTTCGATCATTACCTTGGCATTTCAATACTAGGATCTCGTGAACATATTTGGGGGGGGGGGGGGGGGGGGTTCCATTCAATATTTACCACTTACACATTTTTCCTTAGATCCATCAGTATGACTGTAATTATTAATAAACATTATTTAATAAAATATTGAACATTTAAAAAAAAATTTTTTTTTTAATTTTATGTATAATACTGCAATTTGCAAAAACTAAATAAATTAAAAGTAGCACGAATCCATGTCAACTTCAAGCTATTGAATAAAGTCTTTGTAACGAACGTAATTACATCACCAAATGCTTTTGAGGTTCATTGTATCGATGCAAACAAACAGATTTATATTTAAAGATTTAATGCATCGATTTGTTCCTTAAAATTAAGAAAAGTGTGCTTTAAAATTCTCCTTGTAGCATGTGACCGCTCGACACGTTTTCTTGTCTTGCTCTACTTTCTTGCTGAAGTCTAGACACTTCTCCAGGGAGAGAGGATAGGCCAGTCTAGCCTGGTCAGGGAGAGAGGAGAGGCCAGTCAAGCCTAGTCAGGGAGAGAGGAGAGGCTAGTCTAGCCTCGTCAGGGAGAGAGGAGAGGCCAGTCTAGCCTGGTCAAGGAGAGAGGATAGGCCAGTCTAGCCTGGTCAGGGAGAGAGGAGAGGCCAGTCTAGCCTGGTCAGGGAGAGAGGATAGGCCAGTCTAGCCTGGTCAGGGAGAGAGGAGAGGCCAGTCTAGCCTGGTCAGGGAGAGAGGATAGGCCAGTCTAGCCTAGTCAGGGAGAGAGGATAGGCCAGTCTAGTCTAGTCAGAAAGGAGGGTTTTTAAAAGTATACTCTTATGAGAAAATCATCCGAAAGTGTCATAAAAATTTCGGTAGCATTTTTGACAAATTTCAATGGAGATAAGCGACCTCGCATTCATTTTATTTTCTAATAGTATTATTCATTTCTTTCTTCTCTTATTTTCCACAGCAAGAGGTTTTCTGCAGCCAACCGAAGTTATTTGAGCACTACGTACTTAAGTCTTATCTCTTAATGAAAAAAAAAAGATATGCATACCGGTATCATAAATATTTTCTTGGTAAAGATACTCTTCTGTAGAGGTTTAATTAATGTGCTTTGATTTCAACCTGCAATGTTCTGTCACCAAATATAAATCAAAATGTTCAAATGTCAATGGACTGAGGAACACATTAAAATCGTATGCTAAGTTCTCTTTTTTATTTTTGTTTGAAAACTCTGATTTGCTTTTTTTTTTTCTTCTTTTTTTAATCTCATCTGATATTACTGGTAATTTAGTCACCAGAAAGCGCATGTGTTATACTACTATCAGGTGTGTTTTAAAAATGATCACGTGTTTAATCTTTCAAATGTCCCCTTTTTGTGAAAGCCCCATTCTTCCAAGACTGAACATTTTTTATCGACCTGTATATCAAAATGCTATAAAGAGGGTGCTTCTATAGATTTTCCCAATCCTCTAACATTTTAAACTATCGGCATACTATGTACAGCGTTTCACTACAATATTGTATTCAACTATGCATTGTATTATTTCAATAATGTGCATCGTCCATATATTATTATTTTATGCAACCGTATTTGATGTTGCAAGATGTAGCACTTTATTCGATGCAAAATTATCGCATGCATTGATTACTTCCGGTTCCGAAACGATCGAGGACGAAAGTTCAATCACTCGATGTGGCTTGAAATGTTTATACCATGTCAATTGTGTTGCTTTCGATATTTGTGAAATATATAATAACGTGAGATGCACCTTTATCCAGAATCTGACGTCATTCATCTCAAACGCTTCACCGAGTACTAACGCAGAATGCAGATTTTATACAAAGGTAATTAATTTCTCTTAACATATTTCGAATTTTAATTATTCTGAATTTCAGATTTAAAAATCAATTTCAACTCAAAATGCAAATGAAAAAGAAATTTAAATTGTAAATATGGAAAACAATATTTTTCGTATTTTTAAATTTGATTTTTCCTATTATACAATGTAATCGAAATTTGTCTTATGATGTGAAAGGATTCGAAAAAACAATTTAATAAATCATAAATTTTTAAAGGTTTAGTTGACAGACTAATCTATTTGGTTTCAGGGAAAAAAAAGAACAATTGATATCTACATATTAAATGCACTCATTTTCAATATTGTTTCCCATAGATTATGGTCTCTTTTTCAAAACAAAATGAGACGTCTGAGTGTCTTGTAAAGAGTTCTGAGAAATCTTTCCAGAAATCCTGTTCAATTGTTTTCTCTCCAACATTGCAGAAATAATTCAATGTGTCTTTTATTCTCATATTGTACAAGAGAATGTTGATTGAATTATGCGATGTAACAATCGGTCCTGAAACCAACATAATTTTGGATCTTTTGTAATACTGAAAGGCAAAATATTGATATAATCATGGCAAACTTCATCTTTATTAATACTTATATCTGAACACCACTTGTCTAATAGTATGTATTCTTGTTTAGAGTGAAATGAACTCAGAAATATGTCATATACTAAAACATGTTTGATATCTTTATTCTTAAAAATTGTTTCTATATACTCATTGTAATTAGGTAACATTACTTTAAAGCAATCTTTTCGAAGACAAGGCATTTTTTTAAATGATATTTTTTCAAGCCATAGAAAAAGAGTAAATAGTGGACTGAAATGATATTTTTCACAAAATTCTTGATACAACATGAGCTTGTAAAACTGTCACTTTAATGATAGATAGACGTAATACCCTCTTGGTTGATTTTAATATAATTAGAATTATAACAAATTTCTTGATATATAAAGTTACTATTCTTGTCAATGTCATTCTTTATGAAGACAAGCTTTCTAAGGCCATACCAAATTAATTAAATTTTCTTTGGATTTCCTGCACCATATTTTTTAGAATTCAAAAAATAATATTATAAAAATAAAATGCTCGCCCGCACCAATAAATTTCTTAATCAAGATTTTTTTAGAGTCGGTTCTGATTTCTACAAATCTTAAAAAGCTTCTAGAAGTCTCAGATTGTGCAAATTTCGAAGAAACTGATATTTTTTGTGTTTGAAAAATTTCGTCGGGAGCAGATTTGTCGTAAAATATACATGGTACTGAAAGTCAAGGAGGGGGAATGTTCAAAAATCTTTTCCGCACTGCTATGTGCCAGGCTTCCTTGTCACCAGATTCCTATGGGGATTCCTTTTGTGGGTAGGGAAAACATCAGAAATGCATCATTTCACTCGTTCGCACCTAAAAAGCTAAAATATTTAAAAAAGATAAAATAATAATATTTTCGCTTGCTCGCACCCTTTTTTTTCACAATAAAATCCAAAGAACATTTAATTAATTTGGTATGGCCTAAAATAAAGAAAAAATAAGGATATCTTCTAACTGAATTTAGTAAAGTCTTTAAATAATCTGGACCATATTTATATTTTTTTTTTCTATTTCCTTTAATGTTGATATTTTGAATAGATCATTCAGAATTAATTCTAGCTCTTGTCAGTTAACGTTTAATCGAGCTTAATTTTAGAGATTTATTTTAAAGGCTTCAATGTTGATCATTCTATATCCACTTTTCTCATACTTAAAAAAACACCTGTTTCCTTGAAATTCCATCATTTTTACAATTCCACAAAAATTTAAAAAGATTTCTTTTAAGCTATTTTAAGGTAGAAATGTCTGGATTTGGAAGGACTATAGATAAGTGACTAATCATTTCAAATTGGGACCAAAAGAATACTTGATTCATAAATCTCCAGGATATAGAATCAAAGGCTTTTTTAAAATCAATCAGTTCGTCCTATGGGTGCGTCGAATTACCCAAAAGGACCCAAAAGGAACCCAAAAGGATCCAAAAGGAACACAAAAGGACAAAAAAGGAACCTTTAGGGAAATATAATGCTTTAATCCACAAAACCTCTAAATCCATTTTTGCTCCTTTTGTGTTTCGTTTGACTCTTTTTGGCCTTCTTTTGGGTTCCTTTTGGATCCTTTTGGGTTCCTTTTGGGTCCTTTTGGGTTCCTTTTGGGTCCTTTTGGGCTCCTTTTGGGTCCTTTTGGGTTCCTTTTGGGTCCTTTTGGGTAATTCGACGCGCCGTTACGAACAGACTTTCTTTGTTTTGATTTTCCAATTCGTACATAACATCATAGATAGATCTGTTTTTAATGAAACCAGTTTGGTTTTCATTTATAAGATATGGAAGGACCTTTTTTCATTCTTGATGCAAGAAAATGCGAGATTGTCTTGTATATTATATCCAATAGAGATATTGGTCGCCAATTCTGAATATATTCTCGTGTTTTTGTTTCCATTTGGAAGGATTGAAATAATTCCCATTCTTTGGGTTATTGATACCAGGCAGTTCTTCCCTTTGCTTTGAAAGCCCTCTATGACTGATCTATAAACGAAATGCTTTTCCTCTTTTGTGTTTCATGTTTCTATGATGTGAGTTGGTCCTTATCCTTTTTGCTTCACTTTTAGTGGATGTCTTCTCTGTGTTTTTGCATTGGGTATTTTAGAGTTTTGCTATGGGTGCTGCAACCTAGTGTTGTTGGAGATCCCCTCCTTTCTTCTTGCAACTGCTCCACTACAATTTTGTCTAGAAATTTGACGTCAGCACTTACGGCTATTAAAGAACACATGACTAGATATTGTGAAACTGTTCTTATCAGGAACGATGTAGATTTCTTTTGGTCTCTTAAAAATTCAGGGGATGTGATTGACAAAATGAAATCTAGAAATTGCCAAGACAATACGATTTCTTCATACGACTTCTCTTATATGTACACCACGCTTCCTCACGAAACAATTAATGACCGATTATCTAAACTCATTAAATGGTGTTTTGATCGAGAGCGGAAAACGTTCATTTGTACATCAAGACGGGACTCATGACGAGTCCTGTCCAAACCTCTTTAGAGAAGACAGGGCCCTGACCACGTGGTCCTATCAGAGCACGAACTGTATAACGACGTACGCCCCCTTTTTATATATATTGATTTGTGTTGCTTGGGCCCCTGCATTTGTTGTCTTGTTTGTGTCGTCGTTTAACAGTGAGATGGCTGTTTTACACCACTATTGTGCGTTCTTCGAGACCTCTGGGTAATCGGAACAGTTGAAAGGTTGTGCGCATGGAATCCAGATAACTACGCCATTTGATATTTGCGAAGCAAATTGCCGTCCTAAGTCGGCACCGGTTACACATTTGTCTCGTTGGTTTATGTGTAGTCATTTGTGTTTGATGTTTCTATGTCGTGTGTTTCTTTTCCGTCTCTTGCTGTGCTCGGCGTTGTGTTTTAGCATCGGGTGTTTTGATGTTTTGCTGTTGGTGCTGCAAGAAGGTATGGCTTGAGATCCCCTCCCTTCTCGTATGAAACATTTTGCCGAGTTTCCATAAAATTTGCTGGTTATAAAAAAAAGTTATGGACAAATCATGAAATACTTTACAGTTTTGCAGTGTATTATAAGAATCCGATGATAATCGATATATTAATAAATCGAAAGGTTTATCCGATTAATCGATTTTGATTTCTCCACCCGATTCCCAACACTAATATGTATGCAATTCAATATGGTGAATATCAATAAATAATTTGAATTTGATAATTAGTATAACATTTGAATATAACAATCTTGATTTCCCTAGCGTGACCACCCTTTGTTTGCCTGTAATAATGGTGGAACGTGGTCGTCTGAGACAGGACGTTGTGAATGTCAACCAAGCAAGTGTGGAGACTGGTGCGAAAACACCTGCACCACCGTTACCAGTGTTACCACCATGACCACAGACGGTATGAAAATAATAACACATCCTTTAAAATTGAGATGAAGTAGCAAATTTTATTTGTAAGCAATATACAGGTCCTCCCTTTGAATCTTCCGGTATAAGCCTCTAGGAATACGCACTTGATTTATTCTATAAAATACTTTCAACTGTCAATTATTACATTAATCTTAGTATATATGTAATATCGCTTGTTTGGTTATGCGAGAAAAAGGGCTGATTAATATAAACAGGAGTGATGTTTTGCATTAGTTTTATGAAGCGAGAAAAGCATTTTCTGACATGACCCCTTTTCAATATCAACAACAACAGAGCAACAACAACAACGGTAAATACAAAAAAATGGCAAAACTAAAATATAAACAAAAACAGTAACAACGACTATGAAAACGGCAACTTCGAAAATAATGACAATGAAAACGGCGACAAAAACAGCGAAAACATCGACAATGAAAAAAAACACAACAACAACGAATAAAATGAGAATAAAAACTGCAACAAACAACTGCAATAAAACCGACGACAAGAATAATGACGATGAAGACGACGACAACAACTCTGATGACATCAATAACGACGATAGCGACAAAAACAACGAAGATGTAAACAGATACAACGAAAACAACGACGTAAATAACGACAATGAAAACAATGACGTCCATAACGACAATAAAAACGACGACGTAAATAACGACAATGAAAACGACGACGTAAATAACGACAATAAAAACGGCGACGTAAATAACGAGAATAAAAACGGCGACGTAAATAATGACAATGAAAACGACAACGTAAATTACGACAACAAAAACGGCGACGTAAATAACGACAATGAAAACGACGACGTAAATAACGACAATAAAAACGACGACGTAAATAACGACAATAAAAACGACGACGTAAATAACGACAATGAAAACGACGACGTAAATAACGACAATAAAAACGGCGACGTAAATAACGACAATAAAAACGGCGACGTAAATAATGACAATGAAAACGACAACGTAAATTACGACAATAAAAACGGCGACGTAAATAACGACAATGAAAACGACGACGTAAATAACGACAATGAAAACGACGACGTAAATAACGACAATGAAAACGACGACGTAAATAATGACAATAAAAACGGCGACGTAAATAACGACAATGAAAACGACGACGTAAATAACGACAATAAAAACGGCGACGTAAATAACGACAATAAAAACGGCGACGTAAATAACGACAATAAAAACGACGACGTAAATAACGACAATGAAAACGACGACGTAAATAACGACAATAAAAACGACGACGTAAATAACGACAATGAAAACGACGACGTAAACAACGACAATGAAAACGACGACGTAAATAATGACAATAAAAACGGCGACGTAAATAACGACAATGAAAACGACGACGTAAATAACGACAATGAAAACGATGACGTAAACAACGACAATGAAAACGACGACGTAAATAACGACAATAAAAACGGCGACGTAAATAACGACAATCAAAACAAGGAAATAAATAACGACAATGAAAACGACGACGTAAATAACGACAATAAAAACGACGAAATAAATAACGACAATGAAAACGACGACGTAAATAACGACAATAAAAACGACGAAATAAATAACGACAATGAAAACGGCGACGTAAATAACGACAATAAAAACGACGACGTAAATAACGACAATAAAAACGGCGACGTAAATAACGACAATAAAAACGACGAAATAAATAACGACAATGAAAACGACGACGTAAATAACGACAATAAAAACGACGAAATAAGTAACGACAATGAAAACGGCGACGTAAATAACGACAATAAAAACGGCGACGTAAATAACGACAATAAAAACGACGACGAAAATAACGACAATAAAAACGGCGACGTAAATAACGACAATAAAAACGACGAAATAAATAACGACAATGAAAACGACGACGTAAATAACGACAATAAAAACGACGAAATAAGTAACGACAATAAAAACGGCGACGTAAATAACGACAATAAAAACGACGAAATAAGTAACGACAATATAAACGACGACGTAAATAATGACAATAAAAACGACGAAATAAATAACGACAATGAAAACGACGACGTAAATAACGACAATAAAAACGGCGACGTAAATAACGACAATAAAAACGGCGACGTAAATATCGACAATGAGAACGACGACGTAAATAACGACAATTAAAAACGAAGACGTAAATGACGACAATAAAAACGGCATCAAAACAACAACATTAGAACACAGACAATGGAAATGGCTAAAAAAAAACACGACAGCATCAACAGCGACAAGTTTTATTAACAACAACAACAAATTAAAATCAACAACAGCAACAAGGACAAGAACAATGCAAACATCACGATGAGAAAACACATTGAATAGAGACAAACACTACTAAAGGCACAACTAAAGGCACACACAAAGGGACAAACAAATGTACAAATCAAGACAGGAGATTTATCCTTTGTCCTATTAAAAATGTATTACTCTTATGGTGAAGAATCATAAACTTAGTTATATCATTCAATCATAACCTCAGATTACATGGCTTACTAAGATTATAATATGATGTTCACTGACGAGGGTTAAGTACCCGAAACGTGCATGTCTGGTCCATGCTGCAAATTTATCTGTTCTTAAATGATGCTATTGAATTTGAAGACATTTAATATTTATGTTCCTGTTGAATCGTTCTCAATTCTTGAAAATGTGCAACACTGATATTTACGTTGCAATGAAGTTTCTATTAGAGCTGAAAGCCTACAATAAAAACTTTGATGAAATTATAGTAAAATTTTATGGAACGGAGATTGTTAGATAAAGACTCTAACAGTCTCCACCGTAGCGTATCACGTGATATGAAAATAATCTCTTGCATGGGAATCCCCTTCGATTAACAAGGTAAATGCTGTCTAAATCTACATTATACACGTTACATATCGCTCTGCTTGAATGCGATTGGTCAAGTTTGGAACCTAATCACATAAACCTTGACAAATGCGACCTTTCAAATATCGGTCAACTGTTAAATTCAGACCCGGAGTCAATATCAATGATTAAAATTGTTGTTGTTGAATTATTTCCTGCATCAAAATACTATTCAAAATTGAAATACTTTTCTCTTACGCACAGAATATCTATACGATGGGGACACTACTTCTCATGGCGTAGCAGACGATTACTAGATCGCGGCGTGGTTCGCCTCTCTAGTTCTCGGAAACGTTGATTTCACGTTAGAAATACACATTTTTAGGCAATATCATGTGATAAAAAGAATCTCAAATGAATTTCATTTCATACGATGTATTATGAAACTCGTTGTCCGTTTTATATCCACTCGCCAAGGCTCGGGGATATAAAACACACAGTTCGTTTCATAATACATCGTATAAAATGAAAATTCATTTGAGATCCTATATATATATATATACATGTATGTGTGTGTCTCATATTAGATCTCTCTCTCTCTCTCTCTCTCTCTCTCTCTCTCTCTCTCTTCTATATATTCATTTTGCCGTCGGTAAATATATATATATATATATTTAGAATAGCCTTACAGCCTTTCATGAAATTTTCAGTTTCAAGGAAGTACCAATAAAATTCATTTCCTCTTGGATAGGACATCAGTTTACTAATTTATCTACAAGATCAGAGGAAAATATTTTCAAAGTCTCATTTTCGGCGGCTTTTTTCATAACACTATGTACGATTGGCGTTTGATTTTATACTTTATAAATTGCATCCTCTATTTCAAATATCAAACATATCCAGTAACAAGGACATTGCCCAAGATCGATGAAAACTGTTTAAAAAAAAAACGATGGAAAATGCTAGCTGACTCGCCATCGCAGCCATATATTGCTTTTTAAAATAATAATCAAGGACCACATTGTGAAACACCAGGGTTTTAGTTTAAACAATATTTATTGGTATCTAATAAATATACAGTGAAACAATGTCAATGATACAAACAATGAGATAGGGATCCGAAAAAAAGCAAGGATGCTTATATTAATTCATTTCCCTTAGCAATGCATGATGAGAATTAAGGAAATGACAGTAATTAATATCAAATATCTATGAAGATAGAAGGAAAACATAACGAAGAAGAAGAGACATGGGATGGGAAGAGAGGAAGATGGGAAAGGGGAGGGGAGGAGGCGAACAGCAAGTTGACAAAGATTTTACCTTCAGTTCAAGTTTAGAAGAAAAAAGTAATAAGTAATTTACGTGCTAAATCTCTTAGTATTTAAGATAAAATCTTGTACGCAGAGGAAGATATGTTAATTCTCGGAATAGTGTAGGTTTTCATCTCCATATAATAATAGGTTAGTCGAAAGGGGAACACTTAATTTGTTTGCAAGAAGTTGTCGATGTTGATTGTACTTTTTGCAGTGAAGTAAGAAGTGCGAAGTAGATTCGATTTCGTTACAAGAACAATGAGGGTCTGATTCAATATTTTTAGGAATAAATGGTGCTTTAAAGAGCTGCAAAACATTCTTAATCTGGCGTGGAGAATTTGACCTTGGCGACTGCCTTCATAAAAGTATGATGGAATGGACGATTTATGTGAAATTGCTTTTTTAACCAGGGTTTTGTTGTTGTTGTTGTTGTTGTTGTTGTTATTGTTGTGGGGTTTTATTTATTTATTTATTTATTTTATTTTTATTTTATTTTATTATTTTTTTTTTTTTTTTTGGTTTATTAGCAATTAGTTCTATGTAATGGGACGGAGATTGTTAGAGTCATTATCTTACAATCTCCGTCCCAAAAAAATTACTATTTCATCAAAGTTTTAATGTAGGCTTTCGGCTTTAAGATCATATTTTATTCATGATAGAATCAACTACAGTCACTTCTCAGTTAACAACTATGACTACAGCAGAAGAAACCACAGTCACTGAAGCATGTCCATCAAGCCTCGGTTACACTCTATTGGCGAACCCACTCATGTGTTACAAAGTAAACACTGTTCGGAGCACGTGGCCCGTTGCTAATACAACCTGTGTAGCAGAGGGAGGGATGCTTCTGATGTTACACACAGAAGACAGATGGGATTACTGGAATCAAAATGCACCAAGCATTGGTATGTTTAATACTTCATGGAATTTTCCTCATTTTCTAATGAGTTTGTCTTGTTAACATTAAAATAAAACCAACTACAGTAAGACCACCCTTCACTGACCACAGCGGAACACACCCGCAGGATTACAACAAACAATTAACAAAAAACCTTTTACATACAATAGGGGACAACGGAAAACACAGTGTCCAACAATTAAAGATACAATGAAATCAGACCTATGAAAACACGAAAGGCAATATGTAGACTCAAATGCACCCGGTTCCGACTTCAGACGGTTATCCCCAATACAATAGCGAATGGTGTTTTTACTTGCGCATACCTCCCAGTTGCCCAGATACACAGACCCTTCCAAGACGTAAAAACAAGTATTTGTAATGACAATCTGCATGTGAAAAACTCAATAAATTAATTCATTTGTTTGTCCTATAGACATGAATGGTTGTTTTCCTTTCTTGCTCCGGTAGTTTGTTGGCATGCTTTTTTGCGTTATGTCCTTTATGTGCACTGTCTTATGATACACAACAACTGAAATCGTCATTGGGGAAGTTCTTCGGTTGTTAAGGAGACCATATAAAAGCATATTTATGAGATCCTTCTTTTCAGAATGATCAGTGACATTTTGGATTGCGATTTAATGGCAAACAAAACATATCTATTTGATATGTATATCAATATGTACATCGAGACAATCATCGAACTGACAAGTTATCGTGGAATGGCTGTGACGGGTGTTGTATACAAACAGGATACACGGACTCTCTCGGGGCATCTTGTCTCACTTCGTAAAATTGTTTATTCTGGGGTTCGCAACTGTTCCGATGAAGATCTTTAATGACTTTGCCTTACCTTCTGGACTTTGAGAGTGAATACTTGTCTACGGATACTGCAACATGGTCTTGTTGGATATATATCTCATCTTGTACAGATTAGATTAGACAGAAGCAATATTCAATGGACCATAAAATGTTGTATACTCTGAATGAGATATAGGCTTTCAATTTTTAAACAAGAATACCTTGACTCAAATGAATAGGTAATTGACCGGACAACGAAGTTTTTATCAAATCTGTCATACAGCCGTCATTTCATGATGATTTATTTGTATTTATTTTCAACAAAAATACCAAGGTATCGAACCCTTCATTTTTTTCTGATTATTCATCTTTGGGATTTTTTTCTCTGTCAATAAAGTCAAGTCATACCCTTTCTTTGAGTAAAGAGCTGCAAAGAATCCCATTTCGTGTTGTACGTACTACGTACGTTTCCATCCCTTAAGATCCGCATGATTTCATATTTCTAAGAATATCTGATAATTACTAAATGGAATTTCATCTTCACTTTAATTTTTTGGGGATAGCCTAATGTTTTATTATTCGTCATGACGTCTACCCCTTTCGTTATTCCTATCTAAGTATTTGACTATCATATAAAAGAGAGTTATTGAACTTGGAGAGCCCCTTCTCTATTAAAATTCCTGAAACAAAGATTGATTTTTGCAGATGAGTAGTCGGTTCGATATCTCAGAATGATTATATAACTGTTAAGCATTTGTGACGAGTTTCAGAAACAAGAGAAAAAGACACCATGTGTATCTTCTTGTGTTTGGTTGATAAGCTCTCGGGACGAACGTCTGGCTTTTGGATTGTCTGCAGTAGTTGTTGATCAATGACTAGATTACAACTCCAACAAATTACAGCATATTCTCACGCCCCATAAACTTATGTTTTGTTATTGTAAAACGATCTTCTTTTCAAATACTAGTATATGATCACAAGCAAAAGTAAGCGACGATTGTGAAGATGATTAATAATTTATTCTTTATAATTATTTTTTCATCCTAGATGACCTGACATATGGATTCTGGGTAGGCGGTAACGATATAGCCGTAGAGGGTCAATGGGTGTGGTCAGATGGGAGTCTCTTTACGGACCACACCTTCACAAAGTGGGGGAAGATGTACCATGGCGTGTGGAAGTATGAGCCAGATAACTATGGAGGACAAGACAATTGTTTACGATTCTATAAAGCAGTACATCCCCACTACCCAGCCTATCCTGAAACAGAATACACTTGGCATGATGATTGGTGTGAAGCCTCTACATTGTATTTCATATGTGAAATACCTATGGACTGATTTTGGTTGCTATTAGAGTTATTAAAGTACATTGTCAATCGAAATGTAAAGCAGAAATTAGAATTCGTATTAAAGACATTTTAACTGAATTTTACCTAAGAAATTTCTTTCTTTTAGATGATGAAATGCACCAGATACATGCAATACTTTATCATAAATTTATTTGAAGGACAAAAATCGAAAAGAATGCAAAACCAAGCTGTTTACAAATTACCATACAGAGTAATAACTGGTCGGTTGAGTCAAGACAAGGTTCTCTCAAAAGGAGAATATGTTTTGGTGAGACATTTGCCAAGAAAGAGCGGTAATCTCCTGCTGGCGTATAACAGCTACTTCATTTGGTCAGACTACTCGGGTGATTGATCTTGAGCTCGCTTTAGCCAGCAGAACAGGGACTGTTATACGCATGCCATAGGATTTTTTATATCCATTTACTTAGAATATATGTTACCTGAGGCCGCTGCGTTAACCATCTTGTTCGTGATGTCAGTGTCATGTTTATACAGCAATTGTATGTCTATGGAGACTTCAGTGGGATATGTGTGCGCAAGTAATCCGGATAACCACACCATCTGCTTATATCAGATCGCCGTCCAAAGTTGGCGCTGCTTGTGCATTGGTCTCCTTCCATTTGTGTTGTCAATAATGTTTGATGTTTGTGCAGTCTGTCCCGACTGTTTTTGTCTGTTTTGTATGATGATCTTGTCCATATATATTGTTGTTTCCTGTTGAAGGCTGTAGTTTTATCTGATGTCATTCATGTGTCACTCTCTTGTGGATTTGTTCCGCTGCATCAGTGTTGGGTTTCCACCACAAATATTGTGGGGGAAAGGCCATATGGTTACATTATGCTGGAGAACCTTTCCTTTTCCGTTCGGTTCAAAATAGTCAAATCCGCTTAATTTGTAATAGCGAACTTGTGAGTTCAATGTAACGATCTGGTCTACTACACTTAGGATGTTTTTATTAAAAATCTACACATTGAGATAAATGAGTATAATTCAGTCTCAAACAACATTACTCAAAATCAGAACCCATAGTCATAATCAAAGGACATACAGAATCATGAAAATACAACACCAAAAATCTTTCACAGATGTTATTGTATCGTCCGAAATTGTGCAGTGACAAAGACAGTCGTTCACAGATATACCCTTCGTTGAGCCTCCAACAGAAAGTCTGTATAGTTTTTGCTTGATCTGGAATTATTATAGCGTATCAATTGCGAATAGATACATTATAGGGATGGGACGCAGGAATTAATCGGCGATATTCTGGATTCGGATTGAATGGCTGTCATAACCATTACCTGATATGTACATCAATGTGTACATCGAGACAATCACCGAATTTGACAAGTTTTCATGGAGCTGTTGCGACGGATGTTGTTTGCAATCAGGAGGCGCTGACTCTCCCCTGGCACATTTTCTCTCTTAGGAATGTTATTCATTCCGAGGTTCGCAACCGTTCCTATGGAAATTATCGTGGTTTTACCCTGCCTTCTCGACTTTGAGACTGAATATTTCATGGGTACATCTTTGATGTTTATTATTACTCTGGGAAGGAAAATTTGTAATTTTCAAATTGCGGAAGAAAGGAGGGGGTCTCCAGCAAGACTCGGTAGCAGTATCCACAGCAAAGCACAAAAACATCCGATGCGAAAACACAGAGTGGACAAGCACAGAGATATGCATGAATCACAAAAGACTACACATAAACCAACGAGACCAATGGACAATGGACTTAGAAGTCAGGTTTCTCATATATTGAAGCAAGATGACCATTGTTATTCAAAAGATAACATTATCAATACAACAAGTATTGTAATAGAAGTTATATATTGTAAAATATTTCAATGAAACATGTACATACACCAAAAAATAATGCCGAATAACCAGTTTAGGGCATGAGTTATGATTTGATGATGGAGGAAACAATGTATTTTAGTATACATGTATTTCAAAGGGGGGGCTAAAACTCCAACAGGAGTGATAACAATCTAGTGGTCAAAATTAAAATCAGAATTGAAATATATATTCTACTGTAAATCTAAATATTTCAATCTCTTCGAAGTCAAGAGATGCTTATCTGAGAGTAGCAATTAATACAAGATATCCAGGTGCGCATGGAAGGTTGCTGCACAGAAAGGGAATTCCAAAGTTAGTGATAAGAAGGGAAACCGTCACACTTGTAAAATAAAGTACAATGTACTTAGGTGACTATTTATGTCGTTACATAACATACAGTGCTCATCGTTTCATATAATTTGGGCAAAGCCGAGTAATTAGAATTTCTTTCTTCTTTGACTTCCAATTCTTTGGGAACTAGTGTTGTCTGTAAATTGTGGTATACTAGTATATTTAATCTTACTGTCTATGTATTTTCGAGTAATTTTTCCCTTGTCATTTTAAAATGATTTAGTAAAATCTTAGACCTACGACTGACGGAAGTAATATATCAGCCAAGATTGTGTCAGCTAGGGTTCATTAAAATTGTGGACGAGATATACAGCGATGACCAATGTTAACCCAACGCCGCCTATATAGATGTGGTAATTGTGAGTAGATTTTTTTCCATGTCCAATTTTAGATGAAGATGTGGTGGACTTATTCAAAAGTTATTGTTAGCGCGGTGGACTACAAGCCTATTTGCCGTAGGTCCGAATTTCACTATGAATTCACCGTAATGAAACACCACACTGTAACCTATGACAAGTTGCTTTTAACTCTAAAAGGTATATGAGATAAGTTTTTCATGTCAATGAAAAGCATTACTGCCTTGACGGCATTTGTTACAACAAATAGGGATAAGGTAATTATTATTATATAAGTCACATGAGGCTTCGGTGATACCATACAATTTATATAAACAGGTGTTATATATAGTAGTTTTCCCCCTAGCCATCTTCCTCCCCCCGACAAAATGGCTAATATATAGTGGCTTTTCCCCCCGAAACATCTGTTATATAGTAGTTTTTCCCCCGGGGGAAATTCTGCTATATAGTAGACTTTCCCCCATGTTATAGTAGATTTTCCCCCGGGAAAAACTGCTATATAGCCATTTTACTCCCCTCGAATGAATTCCGAAATTTTATTTAATCCATGTTGTAAAAAAGCACGAAAATAATCCTCCAATTTCAAACACAGCATAACTAGGGAGAAGATTTGAAATAAGATATTGGCTTTGACATTGACATTGAAAAATGTACTTTTGAGTTATAAAATACATATCATATTATCATATTTGCTTGGATAAAGAAAATAATATGACTGAATTCAAGTATTGACCTTGACATAGACTTTTGGCCTTGAAGATACAGTTTTGAATTTGACTAGTATATAGTAATAATGTACATATAATATATCAAATGTTCCGTTTAAGGTAGCTCGTACCTCTGGTCGTGAGAGCTTATATTCTCCCTATGATAACTTTATTTGGAATGTTCGTACTTATCATCTTTGAACCTTTTATAAAACCTCTATATTGTAGGGATATCTTTATCATCTATACATTCGAATGACCCAAACTTTAAAATTTCACCTCACGGAAATTTTCAAAAATTCAACTTTTTTTACATTGCAGAAACATTTTGTAACCAAAAATATATTTGAAACCTGTATTAGCTTAAAACCCAATATGCAATAATATGAAAGGAAAATATGGGGTATTCATGCAGAATTTTCGCCGATTTTGGACCAGAGGTACAGTCAACATTAAACTTGGCAATATATCTAAGCCGGTTGACCTGATTTCAGATATTACCCTTGACATTGAGATTTGACCTTGACCTATTGTATTACTCTTTATTGTACCAAAACTTTATGAAATATTACATTGACATCAAAACTTTACAAAAATTGATAAATTTCAAGTATTGACCTTGATCTAGAGGATTGGTCTTAACGTAGAGGTTTAAACTGTACTCACACATTTGTCCTTGACCTTTTATAGCTAGTTTTGATTAAGAATTATTTAAAGACAGACAGTCTGACTGATAAAAAGGCAAAGAGATATATACAAGTAAGACGGACAGACACTCAAAGACGCATAGACAGTCACTAATAGACACAAGGACAGGTACATAAATAAAGGTACACTAAGACAGCACATGAATAAAGGGACACAAAGACGGACAAACACAAATACAAACAGGCAAGCACATACATGTATATATAAAGAGTGTGACAGACATACAGAAAAACACAAAGACAGACGAACAGGAAGATGGATAAATACAAAGACAAACAGATATAGACAGTCACAAAGACAGACGCAAAGATAGACACGGACACACATACAGAGAATCGCATAAACAGACAGACAGACAGACACAAACAGACGTACTCACTCGTAGACAGACATGGACACATTGACATAAAAGACAAATACACATGACTATGATTTTCAGTATCACCTCCATTTTCCACAGTATTTCAGAAAAATGTCCATTGACAGAAGAAAGACAGATTCAGAGATAGACAGACACCTAGACAGAAAAAAATATAGACTGACTCAAACATTCAGACTTTCACATATACAGATACACACAAAAGAAACACATGAAGCAAAATTTAGGCAGAAAACCCTACAGATGAATGCAAAGACAGAGACAAACAGACACAAACTTTTTTTAAAGATATACAGAGGCACCAGATAGACATACACTAATAAACAAGCACAGATAGAAAGATACACCCAGACAGACAGACACACAGACAGACAGATTGACAGACAGACTTACACACAGACAGACACGACAGACATACATACACACAGTTAAACATACACAAAGCACAGATGAACTCTCAGACACAGGCGGACGGACGGACAGACAGAAAGATACAGGGATATAGACAGGTAAATAAACACACACACACAGACAGTCAAGAAAAGTTTGGGGGTTTTTTTTATTGATAGAAAGGAAATGACATAAGACAGGCACAGACAGATAGACAAACAGACATATACACAGACATGCAGATAATAGAAGACAGACTGAGTGAGCATTTCGAATTAGGTCCATATCATAAGCAATCTAAAGTCTCTATTGAATGCAAAATAATAAAAAAAGATAAAATCCAAACCAGTAACGGTAGGGGGAAAATCTGCTTTGGGGGAAAGACTACTATATAGCAGTCTTTCCGCCATGGGGGAAAATCTACTATATAGCAATTTTTCCAGGCGGGGGGATGCTAACACCAGCCCCTTTGTTAAAGTTTTTTTTATTATAATTTCCTACTGATCGCTTGTGAAACGGTTAAAAAAAATTCAAGGAAGACAGCGTTGCATCACTACGATACATATACCAATGGCGTAGCTCTGCTTGAAAAAGTGGAGGGGCACAACATCCCAAAATTTCTAACAAGCAAAAAAAAAAAAAAAAAAAAAAAAAAAAAAAGGGGGGGGGGGGGGGGGGGGGGAGGAAGAGATTAAAAAATAAATATTGGGTTTTCATGTTCTGTATGCACAAATTTTAACATTTCTGGTGCAATTCTAAATTTTAAGCACATGAATAAATGGCTGGCAAGCGGTAGCGAGCCAGGAATTTTTATAAGCAAAATATTGACTAATCAGAAAATACTGTCTGTGTCCTCTATCATTAACATATACATGTAATGATATTCTATATAGTTTGAGTTAAAGGTATTTTGCAGTTTTTTTATATCTGTATGACCAAAAATTACGTCAAAAAGTGGGGGGCACAAACATACTTATGCCCCCCCCCCCCCCACTTTCAAAAGTGGGGGGGCACGTACCCCCCCCCCCCCCCCACCCTGCCCTTCCCCCCCCCCCCCCTTGTCCTACGCCAGTGTATACGCACGAGATTATATAACTTAAGCGACTTTTCGTAACTGAATCTAAATACAGATGTCATATCGTGCTTACACGTTTAATCTCATTGTACTTCTTTTTACAAATGTTGCATTTTTCATGTTTCTATGGCAACCTGACTTCTTTTGTTCTATTTAAACTTACGACGTGAAAGTCGCGACATCCGGAAAGGCAACACTGTAACGATAATTTATTTCGGTTAAATATTATAGAATTTTTTTTACATTACAGAGTTAGAAAACGACATTTATATCATTTGACATACAAAAGTCCAAATGTGGATCCAGAATTATTTTCCTTCAGTGGTCCATTCCGACCTGGAATTGGGGGACGAGAGGAGGCCAATTCTAAAGATTCTGAAAATATATATGTTTCAATTGGAAACAAAATCTAAATTCCTTTTGCAAATGTCCTGACCATGCAACCCCCCCCCCCCCCCCCCCCCCCTGTCTACATCCGCCCTTGCCAACAAAAGTTTCATATAATCAATAGAAACGATAGAAAC
This sequence comes from Pinctada fucata, assembly GCA_028142955.1. Lineage (NCBI taxonomy): Eukaryota > Metazoa > Mollusca > Bivalvia > Pterioida > Pteriidae > Pinctada > Pinctada fucata. Next base: position 7,665,261 of record AP027114.1, on the reverse strand, counting down.
GATATATTTATAAATGCTACATAAGGTTACTTGGTGACGAGCCTTGAAGCCATGAATTTACAACTGTTACAACTTGAATCACAAGCTGTCGTCTGCTCCATTGTTGATATGTGCACGCGCTGCCGTCTAACTTTGTCTAAATTGTCACATTATACATCTTACTGTGGTAGTATCAAGAAGAGATTTGAGTAGGAGAGGTTTGTTTATATAATACTTAATTTTCATACAGATATTCAAATTCTATGGACAATGAAGGACTTAATGAAAAGTGGTACATGCATATACATCTTTTTATCAAGTTGTCTTTCATCTTCTTTTTTTAAGAAGTAAATACGAATAAAGCATTGGAAATAATGTCAGAAAACGACATTATATAGTTATAATCAAATTTGATTTTTATACAGTTTTATTTAAGTTATTTCTCAATGTACATATGTTATTGTCAGTCAGTTTGCTTTATCTTGCTCGTTGTCTTAGAATGTTTTATATGCCTTATACTAGTCATCAACCCCGTGTTTTATGATTTGCAGTGATGTCAAAGCCAGCAATACCCCCGTATGAGGACCAACCCCCTCCCTACACACCCTACCCCACCCAGCCCCCAGGACCGCCACAAGAACCACCGTATCCCCCGGCAGTACCTGGAAATCTGCCTTACTCCAACAGGCCGTACACCTACGCTTATCTCGACTCATCTCCGTCCGAATACAGCTCAAGTACCGGAAGCTACGTTCAAACTCCGGAAGACCATCCAGAGCAGGGTTACTATGGATATGGACAGGAGCAACAATATAAACAAACGTTAGTATACATGTCTGAATAGTGAACGTGTATGTTTTCCCCCTTTTGTGCTCTCTGTACGACGTAATTACCATTGATATACAAGATGGTATCGGAGGCTTTTTTTAAATTACCCTTCCACAAACTCTAGCTGCCGGATAAATGACGTCATTGACCCTTCTACAAATCCGACAAATGACATTTATAAATACATTCTGTAACTAATTGAGACCTCAAAATGCAAACAATGAAATGGTGTCATTTGTCGGCGGATTTGTCGTACTCTGTGAACAGGCCGAAATATCACCTGGGTATTCTTTTTTTATAGTACATATGCATACCCAAGGGATATTTCGGCCTGTGACTCTGTTTCACATGAATTTCCTTCACATGAATTTTACATGATTTTTTCTAAGTGACCTTCACAGGAAACTGAATTCACATAACATCCATGTAAAAATCTTCACATGAATTTCATGTAAATTTCATGTTCGTGCTCGTTTCACATAAATTTCATGTGAACTTTCATTTAAAGTTCATGTAAATTAAACATGAATTTCATATGAGGCACAATTGGCTGTGTTTATGATACATTCCTCATTGTAGAATTGCCATTGTTCTTGATTGTGTGTCACGCGAACGTATAATAAATTATAAAAAAAAACCAAAAGGTTACTGGTGCCATAAAATAGGTTGAAATATACAAAAAAAATTACAAGAAGAAGGGAGGAGATCTCCAACAAGTATTCTGGACTTCTTCATAATTATGCTCTCAATTTATTTTTATACAGGATTGTGCTAAAGGAGAGGAGGCGGGACAGCGAGACGGACAATTCGTGTTTACTCACTCTGCTGTTTGCGCTATGTTGCTGTTGTCTGTGTGTTGACTGAGTGTAATTTACGATATATCCCTTCAAGAATCTGAAACCGTATTCTAGATCGAATGTCTAAAAACAAAAGAAAAAAGAATGAATTTCTTAGTACAACATATCCTTGTCTTATATTACACCAAGGACTACTGTTTATAAGTCTTTGGTTAAATGTGAGACTTGTTTGTATTTTTTTCAAGTATAGATCTATTACTTGGATTTTTTTCAAAGCGTAATAAATATTATGGATATTTAGTAAATCTGTTATAACAAAGATAGATATTCCCCCTCCTTCTTAACATCAATAAAGGGCCTCAAATTTGATATCATTTCGATCATTATACTTTTTAATGCATGACATTAAAATGCTTCCTTCCTTTTGCCTTCTTTAATCCCCTTTTCTGATGAAGGACAAAGTTTCGAAAAATCTTTGAAAACAAAGAAGGCAATTGTTTAGGAAGCACTATATATACAAGTGCATGTACATGTTTTCATTTTGTATACTGAGCATACATGTATATACAATGTACATATATAATACACTATTGTCCCGAGGACATATTTGTATTTCAACACATATGAACACGATTTTCCTTGTAAATAAATATTACTACATCTACACATATTGTTTTATGCAACCATCATTCAATTCATTACTTTTCCATGTTAATTTGGGTGTTTTCGAATTAAAAAATAACAACAAGTGGCGACACCTTCTGACCTATCATTTACCGGTGAGAAAATGCTATATTCAATATTTCATTTCGAAGAGGCAAAGAATGGATAACCGCGGAAAAGAGGGGGGGGGGGGGGTTACATGATTTTGGGTTATGACATGCGGCTGTTGTCGTTGACACCCTACACATTCCAACATTGAATTTACTCAATGTAAACATAGTACGTGTCGTATAAAATGGCATCAGATTTAAAATTTGCATCCCGAATTCGATTTTTTGTACCAATATATATGTTATCTTGTCACAGTCCCGGTTGGACGGACAACAGTGGTGGTGAAGGAGCATCTTGATATTTTACACATTTTTGTCTCGAAAAGAAATAATTTATCGATAACTCTATCATACTTTATTCATTATCATAGACTATTTCAAAACGACTTGAAATCATGTATTTATTTATTTATAATGTTGACTATTTCGGCAGATTTTTGTACTAAATAGAAAATTTCCGGAAAGACACTATGATTGTCGAAACACATCTATATTTCTTTTTTTTGTTGGTCCTGTTAAATGCAAGATTAAGATTAATATATTAACTAATGTGAACAGTCAATATAAGCAAATTGTATCTTAATTTTGTACATGTGTTACATATGAATTTTCAATGTAGTTTAAAATTCTTTATAATATTTGGCGTCTTTCTTTTCAAAATAACAAAGAAAAATCAGAAATTGATAAAGGAAAAACATGTTTATAATGTACGTGAGTTCGATCGTGTTCGAACCGTATTTCATCGGTAATTGTAAGATATAAAAGTTTGATGACCGTTTTACAATTACGATAATGACCATGTTTTCACATTAGACCGATAATTTCTTTGAAGAGGTGTTGACCTAACGACTGTCCGGTATACAAACATTATGTCCAGGAAAATTGTCATGCGCAGTAAATGATTTCCTCAATGTATTTTCTACTTAATATGTTTCTTTATACGCACTGTGGAAAAATCATGCAGAACTAGAATTGTTTCAAAAGTAAGTTTTTAATCTGTTATAATTTCAGTTGAAACCTGCTTTATCGCATAAAAAAGTTGTTCGAATAAAACTTTATTTTCAGAAGCTATAGTTATACAAAATGTAACCATTTTTCGAAAGCTACAAGCCAATCTGTGATCTCATAATTTGACAAAAAAAAGCATTATACCATTTTATACTTATACTATCCAAATTATTTTTTTAATGCATGATTTATAATTTAGTGTTTTTTGTAGACTATTTTTCTAAATTTCTAATTTATTCCATTTTATAGATTATTAACAAAATGTATCCATACAAGGAAGTTCGGCGAACTCCGGCTCAGTTCGACATTTCTCGTAAATGGAATCTGATAGAAAAATCTGAATTATATTATGGAACTCTAGCCTTAAAGGACCGAACTTCAGACGAAAACTATCTAACCAATCAATCGGCTGCATCAAATATCCAAAAGCACAATTCTACGGGATTTCGGCCATTTTCTAAAGAGAAAACATTTCCTTTGGATCAACTGAGTTATTATAACCATGAAGAAAGGACATCACCCTCTAACATTAGTACAATAAGTTCTTCCTCCCATCCAGAAAAACGGGACGGAAGTGATCCCGTCGCCATTTTATCTAGGCCATGCTTTTCCAGGCGCCAACAGGAAGTGACGATGTACAGCAGCGAACCTCCCTATATGAATACATACAATGTGTATCAAATCGTGGATTCTGACTCTGTGATAACGAAGCAACCTACTAGGTAAAGAACCTTTCGTTTTATTAACAGTTGTACATGATGGCTTGTCATTTGAAATTTGGTTATTTCATTCAATTTTATTTTATTTTGCAACATTTGTAATTAGCGAGTGATGTGTGCATTAATTAAATAAGATAATTGGGAACATTGAAAGGGGGGGTGCTATTTTGGTCGGACAGTATTACAAGCAAAATCAAAATAAGAAACTTTCAAGCAATCTTCTCGACGCCGCCACCAGACGAAGTTCTGATAGTGGCCAATTTAATGGTAGAGGATCTTTATAAATAGTACTGTACTTGCTTCCAATAAGGTTTAGTGAAATTCTATGCGGAAGTTACAAAGTCGAAGTCGAAGATGCGTCAGTCAACCAAAGCTCTCGGCCGCCATTTTTGTTAAGTAATCGGCTCGAAAAACAGAAACTTCCGAGAAACCCTTGAGTTCGTGCTTCCTTTCAGGTTTCGTGAAATTCAGCCAATCCGATTCCTCGACTCGAAAAGCACAAACTAGGTAGAGGACCCTGAGTGTTTGCATTCTAATAGGCTTCATGAAATTCTTTTCAGCGTTTGCAGAGGAGATGTCGAAAATGTGCAAGTCAATCAGAGCCCTTAGTGGCCATATTTATTGACCGATCGGCTCGTAAAATACAAACTCGGAAGAGAACATTGAATACTAGCTCCCTGTAAAGTTTTGTTGAATTCTGTACAGCGGTTGCAGAGGAGAAGTCGAAAATGATAAAAGTTTGTGCCGGATTACGAACGCTCAGATAATTAAGCTAAAACCCAAATGGATCTAATTCATACAATTAACCCTGTCTGAAAGTTAGGAGCATCATAATTGTATTCTAATGCAATGTCGCTATAACGTCGAATTTCATTGGTTGTTTGCTCCTTACTTACGGCTGTAAAACGAGAATATACTAGGCTTTGACATTGCTAACGTCACATTTCGCCTTATTTTTACAAAAATACAAATTGCATTAGAATGGGAATAACTTGATACTGACGTTATGTTTGCGGACGGTACTAAATGCATGCTGATTTTACGGTCGCAAACATCCGTTTTTCTGGCTCCCACGCCGCCAGAAAAACACAGTTTGCGACCGTAAACTCAGTATTTACCTTCCGCAAACATAACGTCAGAAGCTAGTTATTCCCAAATTTTAAGACACATATGGCATCTCTTGGTTTGTTTCAGTATTATGGAAGTGAACAGTGAGTGTCCAACTCATTCTACGTCATCATCCATGCCGTCGTCTACTTTATCTGACGATTTCAAGGACCCGGATGTAGTTACTATCGGAGAAATAAGGGATCACATGTGTTATTACATCTTATGTTGTGGACTGTGCTGTGATTAGAAGGTGCATAATTAATGAAGTTCTAAATATTTGCTAATTTCGATTCTCATAGGAGCTCGAAGCCACGGACACACACATATTAAGCATATTCCTCTGGAATAAAGAGAAAGTAAAAAGGAGTGCATTTCACTGAGGGTCGTTTGGCGTCGAGCTCCTGTGACTCATATTGCACAAAGAAGTAAATACTTGAACTTGCTCCTTACGTTGGCCAGCGCAATGCCTCATATTTCGTATATGGCACGCATTATTGAGTATTATTTATCCAAGGGTTCTGAGTCGGAATTTGGCTTTCTGTATATGTTTTCATGAAGGAATTTTTCATTCATTTTTATTATTTTTTTATGTGAAAGAATTAATTTTTATACACCTCGATTATTTATTGGGTCGTAATATTTCAGCCTATTCTGAGCATTGAAAGAAGAGAAAAAAAAATTTTTTGTGTGTGTTTTGTGAATGAAGGTGTGACAAAATTCGATAAGCCGCACGATTAATATTAACTTTGTTCACTCGATCTACTTTTTTCGCTAAATGTTATAGATAAAGTATCTAGTGTTACCATAGTTACCATAAACATTGCTTTGATCTCAATGGATATATAATCATAAAATACTAGTAACTTTTATATCTTGTAAAGACCATTCAATTCACACTTCATGAAAAACAATTGACGGTTACCATCCTTGTACTATCGATGGGACAATAAATCGTCGTACTCTAATATAGGTTGTTCCATATTGTTCACGTTATTATGCGGTATTTACATTTCCAAACTAATCAGAACAGATGAAGCATGTTGTCGTTATGTGTTCTTCTATAGTAAAAATGAATAAGTTACATAAGGTACGTATTAAGTCCTAATGCATTTCAATGATAAACACCACAGAAAAAAATCCATTCTCTTAAAAAAAAGAATGATATACATACTATTCCAGCTAAAATGAGGGATTGTAATTCTCATACAACGATCTACGCCATGACCCAAAAGATTCACGATTTAAGAAATGTATCTCATATTTTTCGGGTGATACCTGCATCAACAGAAAAAAACATCAAATTCATTTCTTATCATTTCATTATCATCTATTTATGGAAAACAAAATGTTTTCTTGGATCTAAAAACAATTTATCACCGCACTATATTTCGTAAGTCGGAGGGTTTTGCAGTGATACGTCTGCGAAAACAAGTTATGGCAGCCGCCATAATTCATGATCAACCAGCGAACGATCGTCTCTCTATATCTTTGGAATAAGGACCAGTTGGAGCAAATTCTACGTGCACTGTTAATTTTTGAGTAAGTAGAAAAGAAACGGTACCCTTGAAATGATAAGCAAACATCAACAAATTGTATTTTCAGCAATTCGTGTTTGAGGGAACCCCCGGTTCTAAAAATAGTGCTATAAATAGACTTCCGTGAAGATGTGTGTTGATCGATGTATCAGCAAAATTTCTCAGCCTATCAGAATCTTCGTTTCTCGAAAATAACGATGGAAATTAAATGATTATGAAATCATCGGTATTTATCGGCAAATTATAAAAATGTGTATAAATTTTAACCAGAAGTATTCTATTAGTATTAGGATCCTTAAACACAAAACAACTACAACAAATAACAGGGATCGGCAAGGTACACCACACAACCACACCAAATTAATAAACAAACAATCAAAGCAAATGATTAAATCAAGAAAACTAGTCTATGAAACATGAATGCCAATTAATGAAAAGGTTGAGGTTAAAGATTTCGTTATAATTATTCCTGAAAATTTTACAGGATTAGCATGTACACCTTTTGTTTTTCCCCTCTTTCGGCCTCGGGCAACACTGATGATACATTATTTGTTAAAATGCGAATATGGTGCACTTAATTATTACGATAGAGCATATTTTTCAATATGATATTTCAATCACTAGGTTGGTATCTCTGCTAGTGGACTGTTAGTCCCTGAGTATATTGTTCGCCTAGATCAGTACCTGAAACGACCATGTCTGGTCCATGCTGCAAGTTTATGAATTTGAAGACGTAACATTTACTGAACTTCTGCACTGACTTGAAATATATTTGTAGTTTTTCTGATACGAAATTAATGAACTATTCTAAAACTAAGGAGTATCTATCTGCCCTCAGCTGGTTCTACAAGTGATCTAAAAGATCTCTGGTACATAACCCGGGAAAAGTCGAATCCGTAGGGATATAAAAAGTATAAGAAAGATCAATTTGTCGTCATGGAAGTATACCACGTCTTTACATTTCATCGCATCATTTAAGAATAGATTTTGCAGCATGGACCAGACATGCACTTATGGTATGTTCCGAAAATATTTTAATGACTATATCTTAATTGGGCATGAAAGGGGCCTTCTAAGGGGTGACCAATTAACCAATTAGTACATGTTACATGTGCAAAGCTTTGTAATGTAGAAAGGAATAAATATATACATAACTACCTGGCAATAACAATCTTTTTTAAAGTTTTTTTCCTGTATTTTTTCCCTCAGACACAAAGGTTAAAGATTCAAACATACGTACCTTGTTATACTAGAGATAAACTTATTCCTATAAAGGTAGATACATAGTATATAAAGTCTTCCTGTTGGACTTGAATTCAATAAAGAACAGACAGACAGACAACTGTCAGAGTGATCCCAATATGTGGGGCGTTGTCGACGACACAAAAGTGTGTTACTGCCCTTCTGCTTAATATATAGAAATGTTATGCTTTTAAAAGACAGCAATGTTATGCTTAATATATAGAAATATCTTATTGATATAATATATCTAAAATATATGCTTAATATATATAGAAATGTATGCTTAATATAAAGAAATACGGCTATAGCCAAACAGGGGATGCTTAACTCTCCCGGGCATTAGGTCCCACCTCTAGCTTGCTAGGGGTCCGTCCATGCTCAGTTTGGTGCTCTATTGTGAACGCTGTTGAGATTGTCGTCAGGATATTCTTTATCTCATTTGTGTCACAATTATGTCCATTGCGGTGTGGAGCTCGTAAAAAAGTTCCCCGCGAGGGGTTTGACAGTAAATGTTTTAAATATATTTTCCCTGACATAGTCGCCATAGCACTTTCTATATAGACCTAACCTCAGACAGTGCATCTTTTGCTTACTCCTCCCGGGCACCTGGTCCAACCTTTAGATTGCTAGGGGTCCGATAAAGCTCAATTTGGTGCTCTATTGTGAGAACGGATGAGATTGTCGTCAGGATCTTCTTTATCTCATTATTTGACCACTTTATCTGATATTAGCATTTCCTTTAGATATAATTGATACAACCATCTATTTACACAATTTCAGCTAGGAGCGCATAGTAATCTCATGAACAAATTATGATTATTATCAATGTACCATTGCATGTATTATAGTTAGAGTTTGTACAAAGATTGCATTATATAATATTATTGTCTGAAGAGGCTAAGCATAAAGCCGAAAGACGTATCGCAATTAAATGTGAAACTAAACATCGCTATTTTGTGGTACTCTACCCGTTTTATAAAATATGCGTGTATATAAATATAAAGTGTGAGAAAAACATTCGTTTGAATGAAAATTGCCCATGTGAAGTGAATCTGTTGATTCTCAATTGAAGCAGAAATTGCGAAAGTTTTTACATCTTACCAAACATTTTTTAATTTCTGTAGGAATTAAAACATGTTTATTAAGAAAAAGTTGAAATAAGAGGGCTGATTAATATGTTGTGAGCCTCGGTTTTCTGGGATGCTGAAGGTATTCTGCTGATAGGTTATCAGTTACGGAAAAATATTTAACTTAAGCGCCACGGAAATCTCACTAGTTAAAGGTGTGTTGTTCCAACAGGAC